>JAPKLW010004471.1:0-27019 GCA_026898455.1 Plectranthus barbatus
GCGAGATAATAGGATATTATAGTTCGTATTGTATGTTTGTTATATCAGATAGCGATTATGTTGATGTAACACATTTATGAAGACCAGTGTATCAGACAAACGCACTTAATCATAAATTTTTTTAGTATACAATCCCAACAATCTCTCACTTATACTCAAAGCATAATACCATTACTTTATCAGAGTATTAAGTGTGTCTATATCAGACCTAGCTTATTTACACGTTTATCATCTAGTGATCGATTCTTCCTACAGATACAGACTATGAGCGTGACCCTCATAAGTCTTCTGAGGTAAACACCGTGTAAATAAATATACTAGACCTTCATGTCAATCGCTCCCACTTTATACACATTGCCTCTTATCACGATTTCTCGTATGATGTGGTACTACATATTCTATGTGTTTCACCACCTTGTGAGTCTTGGGTTCCCTTGAGTTTGTCATTGCACTAGCATGATCACAGTAACTTGTGATTCTATTAGGCAAACTCGGAACACACACCTCTAGAGGACAACACCGGAGTTATACTGCATCTTGCGAAGCTAATGGAAGCTGTCACACACTTAGCCTTCATATCGGAATTCACAACACACTTCTGTGTTAGATTCCTATAACTCCTCCTCCAAGGCCAACACATAGTTAGAGGTCAGTTTCCTTCCTTATGATCCTCCTGGGTATCCGCTGCCATTCAACCCACACGGCACATTTATAAATCAATGTGCCTGTCCAGAGTTGAATTGATATCTGTTTACCATGCTTATAGCATTATAGATATCTGATTTCGTTCATCGCCATATAGAAGACAACAATATTTTCTTCGCATGAAACGAGTCACCACATAATCAATTTAAGCGACTTGAGATACCTGAACATCCTTTTCTTGTGTAAACACAAGACTTTAATCCATAGGATATTCCTGTATCTCATATGTCCTACTTCTGAAACTGTTCGGATAACCATCTCTTTATGCCTGACAATATCTCCACACCATTTCCGAATGTGAAAAATATAATCTACATAATGTGCAAGGAAAACCACGCTTCCGCTGACACACTGGTACATGAAACTCTCATTCTCGATATGCAATATCAAAAACATCTATTTCATGACCTTGAAGCTCCCTTAAGTTCATACTTGAACTTCCTTGGCTTCTAGACAAGATGCTTCTCATCTTATTGCACATAGACTTATCTAGTTGTTGCATATAGATGTCAACACCTTTTATAAAGGTACCCGTTTGTGAAAACACGGATGACGTTATCTATCTTCCGGATACTTAGGTTCATATGTGTTGTTATGGACAAAAGAATTTGAATGGGTTTAATAGTTGCAACCAGTGAGAAGGTCTTGTTATGAAACATACCTTGCTCACAAACCTAGACTTTTGAAATATACTAGGTTACCATTCGAGCATATTTTTACTTGTACATCAATCAGTCGTCTTTTGCTAGAAAGCTATTTGATAACACTGATCCTGATATACAACCATAATTATTACCGATTCATTACTGAATTCATGACTTGACGTCATTAATCTGCATTGTTTGTCTAAATAACTTCGTTGTGCATTAAGGGAACAGTACAACATTGTTCGTCAACTAGGAATAAGTTCGAAAACTATTTCCCACGAACCAGTATTGTTAAGCCTGTTTAGGCAACCTCCCACTACAACGATGCTCCTTTTATGTTATCAGTCATTGGTGCATTAATTTGTGGTTCACCACCTTGTACTGGCGACCGTGCAATTGGTACCATACCTATCAAGGCATGCTCAATATGCCACGGGGTATTTCCTGATGGATTTGAATTGTCTTCTCCAAATCGTTCAAGAACAATCTCACATTTGGATTCGTGGCTTCATCCTATACAACTTGCTTGTATTTAGGATACATATAGAAACCACCTTTTTCGTTTACTTGGGATAGCCCACAAAACAGTATTAGCTTAAAACCTTTCTTCCAACCAATCAGTTTCTTTCACCAGCTTAAAAGTCGAACTACCCATCAATACCTTTTGACAAAGTAAAAAACTACTAGGGTATTTAGAACTGATTTAGAAGACATTGGTTAAGCAGATACACTACTGCCTTTTGGCGTTATTCCCTAAAACGAGAAATGACAAAGCTGACATAGCTTATCAACTTTAAAGAATCTTACTCCCTCCGTCCCACTAGAATTGTCACACTTACCAAATTGGGCGTCCCAACCAAATTATCACATTTCCAAAAATGGCAATTTTTTCACACTCAACAATAAAATATTAATCCCACTAACTCATTCTACACTCACAACTCTTAATTTTCGTGCCGAAAAGAAACATGACAATTGTAATGGGACGGAGGGAGTATTTATTTCGTTCTTCCTACACCATCCCTTTTCGAGGGATAGCATGTGCAGTCAACTGGGATACTATCCCTTGCTCTGTCAGATATTGTGAAACACATCACTTGAGACACACACCATTATGAATGAACCATAATGCTTTTTACGGTCTTATTTATCTTTTTCTCTAACTTGTCTTAAACGCTCTTGATTAAAGCAACAAACTAAGACTTGTAGTGAATTAGATAAACACATCCATATCTTAAGTGATTACAGTATCGATGCCTATTTAAGGCAACTGCGGAAGTAGACTCAACACAGAACAAACACGAAATAACTTGTAGAGTTACAATCGCCTATTAAAAAGGCCTAATTATCATCTTATACCTCTAAGTAGTGCTTATAAGTACCATTCTTTGGAATACCTAGATAAGATCCATAATCCCATGAATTACTTAAAACTACTAAGACTGATGTAACCTTATCTCTAGTGAGATTCTTTAATATTCCATATATCACTGTCGGTTTATGCAAACAAGTACTGAAGAGAAACATCCATTTGAACATAATGGAAAACACTGTTATTTATCATGACAAAATAACAGTATCATAAATAACTGCTAATCCATAGTAACATAAATGGAAATAAGTTTAATACAAAACATCTCTTCAAAACTAAACCATTGTTTATCATAAACATAAAGTAAAATCTCCATAGCTGAAGTAACAACTTCCAGCATCAATCTTGGAGATGGTTATCCCACCATCTTCAAGCTTTAAGCTTGATCCCCTGCAAAGCATAGCAAACATGATTAGTGACCTCAGTTACCACTACCCGCTAATGAGTAGAAAACCGATACTAAACATATTTCAACAACCAATGCAAAAGGATGACGTACCTTGCCCCTTAGTTAACAAACTTGGACAATTTACTTTCCAGTGACCCTTCTTGCCACACTTGAAACATTTGTCTTTCTTGCTATCTTTCTTTCCTTTGTTACTCTCTCCTTTACTATTCTTCAGCTTCATATCATTACGACGCGACTTAGAAGAACTCTTAGCAAGAGATTTGGAAAGACTTGATAATGCAAGATTCCTCCCATCAATATGTACCGACACATCAAGTAGCAAGGATAAGCTCACTTATGAACTGATGTGCTGCAGCCTAAACCGACAGCCTATCCAGGGACTGTCTCAACCGTGATACTATTTATATCTCGCTAGGTCAAACGATTCATATGATCTTCTGTGATCTCCTACACACCATATGATCATCCCTATAGGCGAGATAATAGGATATTATAGTTCATATCGTATGTTTGTTATATCAGATAGCGGCTATGTTGATGTAACACATTTATGAAGAGCAGTGTATCAGACAAACACACTTAATCATAAATGCTTTTAGTATACAATCCCAACAAAAACCATCCTACGTTCTCTCTGCAGACGTGCAGTTTGGAATCATGATAAGCTCATTATTTCACTCACTTATCTATATTATTTTTATATTATTTTATGTAGTTTTATTGAGTTTATATATATATTTTATGCATGATGTCAATATTAGGTGGTTTTTGGTGTGTTTTGATGTTTATGCAACTCACGAGAAAATCGTTCCGAAAGCAGTGACGTGTAAGAGTAGCAGTGAAGAGTTTTTCCACAAGAGGATTTCGGGCTATTGGCGCATGGCAATGGATGATGCTTTGAGTTAGCTCTCCAACGCAACTGGAATCGGGTCAATCGGAGTTCGGATGAGGAAGTTATGGCCAAACCCGTGAGACCGCGCAGGAAGGGCTGAGTCAATATTTCCACGTCGATCGACGGGGATGCTGCGTCGATCGACGCGGACCTCCTGGCGCGGGAAATTGGCTGAATTCGAGATTTTTCATATCTTTAGCCCTAGATTTGATATGATACACCTCCACCTCTATAAATAACCTTGTAAAATCGAGTTTAAGCATGTTTTATTCCAGATTTCAGATTTTGAGAGATTCAAAGAGTTTTAGAGTTTATGTTTGAAGATAGAGTTTTGTGGGAAGACATTCCAACCCAAGTTTTTTTGCAATTCAGGTTTTATCTTTCTATGATGAATATTACTCTGAATATGTGTAACTAATCTCTTTCTCAGATTCTAGGGTTTCGAACTATCAATGTATACATGTTGTGATTAATTGAATTATTTTCCCTTTCCCTTCGTAGTTTGTGAGATCTGTGTTTATTCATAATCTTGAGTTTGTTGGCCACATCTTAGGATTATCTAGTTGATTACTTGAGACGTAACTGTGATAGTTTTCAATGGAAAGAGATTTTCACAATATAATTTGATTTCTTGTCGTAATTGAAGGAGATTAATTGTAGGAATAAATCTGTAGATCTTTGGAGTTAGTTAATTTATCTTGAGACCGAGCGGAGATAGGTAATTAATTAATCTACTTTATGAATTGTCAAACAAAGAAGTTCATAATATTTTTCTGATGTTTCACTACGAAGAGGAATTAAAATTGGGAATTAATCAATTCATTCATCCATGTCATACTTGATAGGTAGATATCCCTGGAATCTGTGCTTCTCTTATTTGAATTCAAAAACCTTTTAATTTCCTGTTTAATTTTCATTAGCAAGTATTGCAATTTTCAAAACAACCAAAACTTTTTATCTGATTTTCCTAACCAGTATTTTCAAGAACGCCTGACTTGGTGCTGAAGGATTTTTCGTTGTTTCATTCCCCTGGATCGATAACCTTAGGGTTTACAATTTTATTTCCCACTATTTCTATAATTAATCTTTAGAAATTACAGTGATCAAATCACTAAGCTATCAGTTACAAAGATGTCAACGATCTATTACTAGCTTGTATATGCCACATCCACCTGTCCACTAGCGCACTCGCAAAGTCTTTTGTAATCAAGAACTTCTTTAGACTTGCAGCATGGGCACACCACCTTGACCTTCAAATTGGACGTGAAAATTTGTGTTCCTCTCAAGAACGTCAGTAGTTGGTATACACCCATGATAGTTGCCACCGGAGAAGTGAAAACTCCAAGATATTTTCTTACTCAGGAACTAAGAAACATAGATAGCTCTTGCTAAAAGCACAGAGCCTCGTGTTCATGAAAGAACATGGGAAGCTGTTTGAATCAAACCTGAAAGCTTTAGGATAAGGAAACTGTATCTTTCAAGAAATCGACAAAGATTGCAAGATGATTGAGCGTTTTATCGTTTCGGTCCAGTAACCTTCTCAAGGTGTATCACAACCTCTATTTATAGGCGCTCCTTGGAAAGTTTGAATATCTTTCCCATTTAGATCCATTGTAAGACAAAAGGAATGCGTCTTATCAAAGTCTTGCCTGACTCGCAGTGTCATTTCTGTCAGAGTAGATAGACTTTTAATGCGTCAATCAGAATGACATTTTTCTAGACAGTCCAATGAATATTTGTTGGTTAATTCCTAGGACGAACAAGCCTTTGAATACGTCAGACTTTAAGTTCTTCAATCTTAAAGTCTGGTCTTGAGAAAGTCATTGCTTGTTCTTGCTTGAGTGTGTCTTCTAGATGGTTGGGTAGCGCCTTGCTGGTTACGTCTTGCTCATAAGCTCTGTGCTAGTATTCCTCCAGCTGATGATGACGTGTCAGCTAACTCCTCCACAGACATAACAGAGTGTTAGATTGCAACCAATACAAGCCTATTTGCTGGTGAAGAATGCACCAGCAAATCCCCTAATGCTTGTAAATTAACTTTTATTACAACTCAATAATTCTTATAAAGGACATTACAAGTCTGAGCTAATATAGCTACACACTATTCTAGTGGGATGATTGACTTATCAAAACAACATATAAGGTATGAATTTCTAACAATAATTCCTAACATTATATAATGTATGTATCACAAATAATTATTACTAGATAATTAAATCATTCAAAGTTATTTAATCATGAAGTGTTTTGAGTTTTTCGTAAGGTAAGAAATATTTAGTAAATTTTGTTATTTGAAAAAACTAAAAAAGAGGAAAATGATTAGTGATATAAAAAACTTTAAAGGTGCTGCTCTTCGCAAATCCCAACATACCTTTATGAAATATTAAAAATAAAAAATAATTAAAAATCCGTTATTAAAAAAACTCAAAAGATTAAATTAAAGGTCAAAATATTAGAGTAAAGTCAAGATTTATTAACCTAAATTGATTTAGATATAATATGCAAATTGACTCGTCTCATGAATATTGTTGGAGTGACGTTTTAATATTTAGTTTGAGCAAGTGGCTCAAGATAGTGAATTGATGAGATTGGGGTCAACTTGACTAGTGGAACTATAAGACTAGGTCGATAGGACTGTGGGTCTATCAAAGTAGGTCACAAAAACTTTGGGTCAATGAGAGTGGGTCTATAAACTCGAGGACTGCGAGTGGCTGCTGAATATGAAAAAGATTTATCCATATCATAATAGGATCTAGATAGGTATTAATCTATTTGAGGATAGATTATATCAGGATTGATTTCCTTATGTAGTAAGGAATCAATCCCTATAACTGCCCCTAATGTTGAGTTTTGTATACTTAAAGCATGTTGGTCCCCGATCAGAGTGTTTTTATATGCAGCGGAAGTATTAATAATGTCTTGCACTTATCTTGCTAAAGTCTTGACTTAGCAAGTGTTTTCAAATGTGTTTTAGCTCGAATATTTGTTAGGTTAATTGCAGATTATACTACAACACTTGGAGTGTTGAGTTTCAAGTATGCACAACAACAAAATAATGAATAAAAACAGTAAAAGAGACACAAGGATTTATAGTGGTTCAAACAACTATTCTACGTCCACTCTTCAGTCATCTAACTGAAAATTCACTAATCGATTGAATGCAAGGTGTTAGGATTTTTGTTTGAGAAATCATTCCTTACTTTTGATGTTTTGGTGTGTCAAAGAATGTAAGCATCTTAGTCAGTTTTTCTAGTTTCTAGAGTTCTAAATTGTAATATTTGTATAGGATCGATCGAGTTATAATAGAACTTAGGCTGAAGATCGAGCAATGAAGAATGCTCGAGAACTAACTATTATCACTTCTAGCCTTAACCAAAACTGAGTTGGAGCACTCAGTTTTAGGTCTTTCCATACTAACAAAGAGAAGTCAGTATGAGGGCTTTCCCAAACTAACTAAGGAGAAGTCAGTTTAAGGGATTTTCATACTAATCCGGAGAAATCAGTATGAGGTCGTTTCCCATACTGACTATGGACAGTCAGTAAGAGGATTTACCATATTGACTCTCAAAAGTCAGTATAAGAGCCTCAGTCAGACTCAGGCATTTGTATATGTCTAAGTCAGTATGAGGTTATACAAACTGGGTTCCTCAGGCTGCAAAGGAGTCTAACAAAGTTAGTGTATAGTACACTGACAAAGGGCAGAGCAGAAAGGAGACCTAAGGCATGGGCTACGATTGGATAATATAATCCATGAGTCTAACGTCTGGATTTATGTGTCTAATGGATAGAAATTCAAATTGCCATAGGTTCTCCTCTATATAAAGACCTGCCCAGTCAACCTTCAACGATTACCTGAACGAAATTCAAAATCTACTAGTCTAAAGAGACAAAGGGCATTTTCAGGTAATCTCTCCCTGTAAAACTCTCTCTGAGTTTCCGTATTCTTAACACGAGACTTGAGTCTCCGACTCAAGTTACCCACCGTGCTATCTTCTCCTAGCACAAGGCTGAAGCTTTAAGTTGAAGCTCTATTTGGTGAATATATCTTTCTGAGATATATTCATAGTAGTCAGTTTCCTAGTCTGGGATTCTGATTCTTAGGGGTGTATGCCAGCCACCTGAGTTCTGGGAAGAACCCTTAAACATCCAACCATTCCGGGGAAGAATTAGTAAACACCCAACCACAAGGAAGGAGGTTGCGGGGTGCGTCCCCACTTAAACCTGAAGACTGAGTCTACAAAGAGTTCGTAGGTGAGTGCCACAACTGACCGGAGGACGGAGGTGCCACAGACTGTGTATAGATCGTAAGGAGGCTTGTATTTACTTAGTGAATTATCCAGACCTTGGGTCTAAAGAGTGGATGTAGGATATTGAAATCCGAACCACTATAAATCTCTGTGTGCTGCTTTATTGCTTTATTTTATACTGCTCTATTTTTCTGTTTCACAAACTGACTCTTAAAATATTCAATACTTGTCCAAGTATTGAAGCGTATACAATGTGAAACTGACTTAAGACAAAGCAGAGACTTAAGCTTAAACTGTCCACACACAAAAATGACTATACTCTGTTCGAACAAACCAGTGCACGCACTTATCTTTACTTCCGTTGCTTACACAAAACCTTCCGCTGCACTATTTGCACTCTGATTTTGGGACCAACAAGTGGTATCACGCGCCAAAGTTCTTACAGACTGCGGTTGTGTTGAGTCACTTAGGACCAGATCTCTGTTTTTCTGCAGTTGGTTCTGTTTTTCTGCACTTGGTTTCTGTTTTGTGTGTTTAAGCTTAGGTACACAGAGATGACTCAGATTACAAAGCTTCCAAAGTACTCATCAGAAGATTTTGAGATATGGAAGAAACGCTCGTTGATCATGCTGAAGAATGTCCATCTAGAAATGGCAGAGGTTCTATCTACCGACCAATAGAGATCACTAAGGTGAATACTCAGCTCGGAGGAGCAGAAGGTCAGGAGATAGTGGAGAAGCCTTATGCAAAATGAACAAACGACGACATAGTTCATTTTCAGCTGGATGCAGTGGCCATGGAGCTCATCTTACAATCTTTACTAGCGCCACTGGTTGTTGAAGCCTTAGATCACAACAACGCCATAAAGATGTGGGAATTTCTTGGCTCTCTTAGTCAAGAAACAGCTCAGATGAAGCAAAATAAGCTTCAAAACTGTGTGGATAAGTTTGAATCTTTTCAAATGCTTCCTGGTGAAAATGTCAAATTAATGGAAGCAAGATTCAATGCTATTATCTGCGAGCTGAAAAACTTGGGGAGAACATATGAAATTGCTTATATGAATGCAAAAATTCTCTCCAAGATGCCCAAGGAAGACTGGTTCTTCAAAGCCACCAGATTGAAGGAGAAGGACCTCTCCAAGATGACGACCAAGGACATGTTCGCCCAACTTTAAGCCCATGAATGGGATATTCAAATGGCGAACAGAAACGAAGCAGGCGAAGTGTCAGCACACATCCACAATGAGATGTTGCCTTTTTCGCAAAAAGGGAGTTCAAGAAAAGGCCTCAAAAGCCTTACCAAGCTGACAGATCTTCTAGACAGACGTCCACATCAAAGTCAGCACCAACACCTTCTTACCAGAAAAAAGAAGGAAGAGAGCTCAGTTGAAGAGCTTGAAGAGAAAATGAGGAAGCTGACTAGACTTCTTGAGATGGCCAAATCCAAGAAGGAAGGTTCACAGTCAAGTGAACTGAAGTTCAGCGACAGACCTCCCAGAGGTTGCTTTGAATGCAACTCTCCAGATCACCACAAGCACGAGTGCCCATTAGTTTCCAAGGAGGAAAAGGGAGCGCTTGAAGAGGGTGTTCGAAAGAAAGCCTCCAGAGCAGTCTCTAAGGCCATGCTTACCAGAGCTGAGGTGCCAGACATCTCAGACAATGACGATGGCTACTACACATCAGACGATGAGGCAGTAGAGGAAGCCTTTCTGGTGCTAATGGCAAAGCTTGGAGAAGAGGAAGAAACTGAATCAGAGTCTAATACTCCGGTACACATTTTTAACTCAGTTTTTATTCCTATCGCATGCATAGAAGATAAATCTGAATCCTATTGCTCAGATTTAGAGGATGTTACTCTTGAAACTTTGAATAGGGAATTTGCTAAGTTTTATGAGTTAAAAAATGTCTTGTGATGTGAAAACGCTTTACTGAAACTGAAAGTTTCAAAACTGACTGAAGAGATCCAAGGATGAAAGTCAGTAAATGAAGACTAAGCTAAACTTAGAGAAGAGCATTCTACATTACTTAAATTGTTTAAATCTATTTCTGAATAATGCGCATCTCATAAACTGAAAATTGCTAGTGATCAAAAACTTATTTGTTCACTCTACTCTAGTACTAGCAAAGTTTCAGAAGCTCTATGTTTACAAAGCATTCCTCTAATAGGTCAGGGAATTAGACTTCTACTTCCGTAATTGGGAATGTCTCGAATCATCACTTTATGAAGAATTCCAGTCTAGAAGTCAAGCTGCTAGGTAAAGGAGTATTCAGTATGGACAAGAACTCCTTAGAGGCTAATTAGGAAAGAAGGGGTTAGTCAGTTTCAAAACTGACTTCAACACCCAAGCTTAGAAAAGATTTGACTTTTAAGTCAAACAAACCTGAGATGAAGCCCATCATACTTAGGAAGTGGGGTAAGCAAAATACTCAAAACTTTAGACAACCCACCTCAACAGCTAAAACTAAACTTTACAAAAAGTCAGTTTTATTTCCGAACTCTAGAAATCCGAGGTTCCCAACTCATAAATCGTATGAGAAGAGAACCTATCCGTATAGAAAAAACATCTATACGAGGTCTCAGTCCAACCTACACTCTAACTTCTGGACTAGAAAGACTACACTCTGGACCAAGTTTCCGAGAACCCAACCGAAACTCAAGAAAGTCAGTTCCTAGATACTCAGTTTTCAGAAACTTAGTTTTAGGTAAGGTTTCATATACTCACCTCTTCTCACCAAACATGCATAGAAACTGCTTGAATCATTTGAAACAGAAGAGAAAGGTAGAGGACTTTGCAACACCTAGGTATATGGTGAAACAAGTATGGATTCCTAAAGAATAGATTCATAACACTAACCCTG
The DNA here is from genome assembly GCA_026898455.1 of Plectranthus barbatus. NCBI lineage: Eukaryota > Viridiplantae > Streptophyta > Magnoliopsida > Lamiales > Lamiaceae > Plectranthus > Plectranthus barbatus. The sequence continues at coordinate 11,131 of JAPKLW010004471.1, forward strand.
CAGGACCCGCAGAAACACGAGTACCTTTTTTCTAACCTGATATGTCATGCAGGTACAAAGTCACCAAGGTCAATCTAAAAAGAAGAAAAGAGCATGGATCTTGGACAATGGATGTTTAGCTCACATGACCAGTGACAACAATCTTCTCTCAAAACTGAGAATGACAAGAGGACCACTTGTAAGTTTTGGAGATGATTCAAAAGGTAGAGTAATCGGCAAAGGATGCTTAAAGAGCAATGGAATTATCATCAATAATGTATCCTTGGTGATCAACCTCAACTGCAATCTGCTAAGTGTGAGTCAACTTGTCCACTCTGGATATGAGGTGACTTTTGCCGAAGGAGAATGTTGGATCAATGACAAAGACTCCAAAGAGACTGTGTTGAAAGGTGTAAAGAAATGAAGTCTCTACTATGTGGATTGGGAGAGCGGAAAGCCAGACACATGCCTTGTCGCAACTAGCTCATCCCAAGACGGAGTCAACTGGCTATGGCATAAGAGACTTAGCCACCTGAAATTCCAATCAATCAAACATCTTGCTAAACACAAACTTGTGGAAGGCATACCACAAGTCAGTTTCAAGAAAGAAGAAGATGTCTGTAGAGCATGCAAGATGGGAAAGCAAACCAAAGCGTCATTCAAGAATCAAACCATCACAACAAGCATAGATAGGATCCTTGAACTTCTTCATATGGATCTATTTAGACCAGTCAAACCGCCTACCATTGGAGGAAAAAGATTCACTCTAGTTGTAGTTGATAACTACTCCAGATATACTTGGGTAAGGCTGCTAACAAGCAAGGATGAAGTGAAGATTCAACTTTCAGAGCTCATCCTTCAAGTGCAAAACAACAAAGGAGTCATTGTCAAAAGAATCAGATCTGACAACGGAACTGAGTATTGCAACGGTCCACTAATGGATTTTTGTGTTGATGCTGGCATTGCTCATGAGAAGTCAGCTCCAAGGATGCCTCAACAAAATGACCTTGCTGAACGAAGAAACATGACACTCAAAGACGCAGTCAGGACAATGCTTGCTGAAGCTGACTTGAAAGAAGGTTACTGGGGAGAAGCCTTGATGACGACATGCTATACTCAGAACAGAAGCGCCATCAACAGTCGTCATCACAAAACCCCATACAAGATCTTCAATGGTCGTAAGCTTTCTATAGCTCATCTTCATTCTTTTTGGTTCACCATGTTACATCCATAACAATGGAAAGTCAAAACTGAATACTTTCAGTCCCAAGGCTGGTGAAGGAGTGTTCCTTAGATATGGACATCCTTCATATAAGGGATACAGAGTACTCAACAAGACAACCAGACTTGTGGAAGTAACATGCTTTGTTGTTTTTTATGAGTTTATTTTAGTGCGCAGAACCTTGAAAGAATTGGAACTTGGTGATCCTGTTGTCAACAATGGGAGTGAGAAACTGTGTGCTAATAAAGAAGATCAAAGTCAAGTTTCTCAAACCAAATCTGTAGATGATCACAGAAGTGCTCCAGATGATGAATCCAGTCCGGCAATCGACTTTGCGAAAGCCTTTGGCTCATTGATGATGCTCCAAAGCATCAATCAAGGGGGAAATTCAGGAGATCAAAATAGTGCTCAGTTTGAGGGTCCAACTGGAACAGAGTCTGTTGGGAAATTATTTCTAAATCTCTCTTAGGATCATACTGTAAAAGGTTTTGTTGGATCAAACCTTAATAGATTGGTCGATCAATTGCTGAAATCTAGTATAGTCTAGCAACTCCTGTAATGTCCTGTATAGTCTAAATATCAAGTTGTAATAGATTAGATTGCTAGAATCATTTCTAGCAGATGACGAAAATTGCTAAGGTGTTAGCAATCATGTGCTACGAGGATGACTGCTAGAGACAATAGTAGACAAGGATGACTGCTAGAGACAATAGCAGGCGAGGATGGCTGCTAAAGATAATAGCAGACAAGGATAGCTGCTAGAAGTCAAGTGCTAAAGAGAATGATTGCTAAGGCGTTAGCAATCATACGCTAAATGAAGAGACTGCTAGAAGATATCTACTCAGCAGTCAGAAGAAGAATAACAGAATGATAAAAGAACTAGCATTTGCTATTCGTCAAGCGATAGCAGAATGCTGAAGGAGTCAGTATTTGCTAGCATATAGCAGATTGCCAAAAGAGATAGCAATCAGAAATCAAAGGAATCAAGTGTTAAACTTTCCTGAGGCATCAACAGTCCAATACTAGCAAAAGCTGATTGCTAGAAAAGGCATAGCAATCAAACGGCCTAGCAGATGGGTCTGAGATTGCTTAGCAAGACAAAATAGCTAGTAACGACGGCTACACTCCCGTTCTGACAAACATACACACAAAGGACAAAGCTTTCCCAAAGTAGTTCGGAAAGTACTGTACGACGCCAAAAAGGACTGGAAAAGTTGAACCACTCTTAGATGAAGGAACCGTTGTGTCTAACGGGAATGGAGATTCAAAGTTTGAATCTCCAAGTATAAAAGACAAGTCCAAAAGTGAGAGACAACTACTGCTTCTATCACTACCGACATTCGCAAACACCCTAAGTAAGAGATTCCTTTGACAAAGCAAAAAAGTGAAAAGTAGTCAGTTGAGAGCACGAGATAAAAAGTGTATTCAAAGCTCTCAACAACCAGGAGTGTCTTCCATTGAATATCTGACACTACTTCTTAGAGATTCCTTGATTTCGGTTGAGAATCTCCAATCATTGGGATACCTTCCATCCTAGGAAGCATCCATCAGTCATTTCCAAAAGGGATTGACTCTGACGGGCATTTGCCACAATACCAGACAAGTTCAGAAGCAAACTATAAAATCTTCCCAACAGCGTATGACAAGTTTTACGAAGGCTCAGTCCTTGGCTTGGCCGTAGCTGTAAACTGAGAAGAACGAAGTGTCGGAGGATAGGTTTGCTGTGGCCGGGCCGAAAGTTCACCGCCTACAACAAGTGTTCGGCGATTCCTTGTATTTCGTATACTTTCTTAGTGGAATACTTAGCATTTCGGCTAAGGAGTGGACGTAGATCTATTGGATCGAACCACTATAAATATTGTGTTTTTTTACTGTTTTATTACTTACTGTTTAAGTTAGATTTGAAACCTAGCAGTCAAACTGCTAGTGTATACATGTGAAGAAATTCTAATCATACCTTGAGCTTAAACAAACTTTACTAACTTAAGTGCAAGTGACGTTTACTTATTCCACTGCATTATGTGTCTCTATTTTAACATGACGACTCTGATAAATCGGGACCAACAAGTGGTATCAGAGCAGGAGGTTGAAAGACCGACTGCTTCTGAGTCGCTTTAAGACCAGATCTATCCTTTCCTTGCACTGTTACTATTTTATTTTGTGTGTCTAGCTCAGGACGATACTTAAAGCATGAACATAATGATGAATCACACTCTTCCCAAGTATACAAAAGAGAAGTTCAAGTCATGGAAGAAGCTTGCCATTATACAGCTTCAAAGCATACATCCAGAAATGGCAGATGTTCTTGAGAGAGGTCCAATACAAATTATGAAAGCTAACTCTTTTGTAGGACCTGCTGCTGCTGAAGAACAACCGAGGCCCCAAATGGTTGTAAAGCCATATGAGGAGTACACAACGGAGGACAAAAAGAGAGCCCAGTTGGAGCATTTAGCGAAGAAACTAATCATTGACTCTCTACCACCGTTGATGGCTGATAAAGCTCTTGACTTTGACACAACCAAAGAAATGTGGGATTATGTCTGCGACTCTTCCCAAGAAACCGACCAGATGAAGCGCAACAAACTACAGGTAGCTGTTGACAAGTATGAATCTTTTTCTATGGTTGCAGGTGAATCTATACAAGCTATGGAAGAACGATTCAACACCATCATGGGAGAGCTCCGTAATCTGGGTAAAAAATATGATAATGGGGATATGAACAACAAGATTATCTCCAAACTATACCCAAGGGAAGATTGGTTTGTGAAGATGACCAACTTGAGTGAAAAAGACCTCAGCATCATGTCTACATCCGAGGTATTTGCTCAACTCAAAACTCACAAGTTTATTATCCAGCAATCGAAAAAGAATGAAGCAGCCGTGGCACAAGCTTCATCGACACCCGCCGCCAACTCTGAGGATCTAGCGTACTTCGCTAAGAAGGACTTCAACAAGTGGAAGATGAAGAAGCCCTTTCATAACCTTGAGAGATCCACTCAAGCATCACCAGCAAAGGAGGTTGTCCCAACTTAGGCTCTCAACCCGTTGATTTGAAGATCAGTGAACTGGAAGAGCAGATGAAGAAACTTCAGAAGTTGATGATGGAAGCTAAAGCTGAAAAAGAGGCCAAAGAAATCCAGCAATCATCATCCTCTACCCGCTCAGCAGAGCGAAAGCCCAGGACGTGCTTTGAGTGCGGTTCGCCAGATCACCTCAAGCATGAATGTCTGAAAGTCAGCAAGGAGTAAAGAGAGCGTCTGAAGCAGAGATTCGAGAGACGTGCTGTTAAAACAGTCACCAGGGCGCTGCTGACAAGGACAGAGGCTCCTGATATTCCAGATAATGATGAGGAATATTATTTTTCCTCAGAAGAAGATTATGAAGAAGCCATGCTAGTTTTGATGGCCAATGTTGTTGAAGATCAGTTCGCTGATGCCGATACTGAACAGAATGCTGAATCTGCTCTAGCAGTCGATGATAATGAGGTACTATCTACTAGCATTCCTAGTTTAGCAACTATAGAAGAATCGGAGGAATCTTCTTTAGATTCTGAGGAAGATTATCTCACGAAGCTCACTGTAGAATTCTAAAAAATGTATGAAATTAAGAATGCCATCGTTGGAGAGAACACCTCACTAAAACTTGAGATTACATCTTTGACCAAGGAAGTCGAAAGACTAAGGTCTGAAAGTGAGGAAGTTTCAAAACTTAAAGCTGATTTCTCCAAACTATCTGAAAATTTTCAAAATTTTGAAAAGGAAAATCTCGCTTTGAAGAGCAAACCCAAAGAAAATTGCGTTTGTACATATACATCCAGCAGGGCAGTTCTAAATGCCATTGTTAGCCAACAGAGACATCATAAGGATCGATCTGGTATAGGGCTTGGATATGCTGAAAAAGCGATGTCTTCTAAGTAGAAAATGATCTCATTCGTTTCTGCTGAAATGACGGCCGCTGAAAAAGACAAAGGAAAGGACACTGCTGAATCTTTGAATGCTGAGCAGTATGCTAAGAATAGGGATTGGCACAAGCAGAATGCATCTGATGGACCTCAGAAGAGGAACCAAAGATCGCATGCTAAGCAGACATCTGCTAAACCTCAGCAGAGGACACAACAAATCAATGCTGAGCAGCCTGCTAAGCGGCCATCCCAGGCAGATTCAAGAAGGAATGCTGAGCAACATGTTCCTAATGCTAGGAAAGCAATTCCTTCATTACCTAAGGGCAAGCAGGTTCAATACCATACTGTAAGACCTCATTACCAGTTTTACACACCACATATGAGGAACACCTATGTGAGTCCTGAGTCCAAATCATTTCAAGGGACAAGGAAGGCTAAGCACACTACGACACCTAGATCTTAGAATGCTAAGCATGTCAATCAAAAGGTCGAGAAGGTGGTAAAAAGTGAGATCAAGAAGAAAATCTTGAAGATCACTAAGATGTGGGTTCCGAAAGGAACTTTGATTCACGCTAATCCTGCAGGACCCGGTGCTAAACGGGTACCTAAATCGGCCTGATTGATTGTGTTGCAGGGACAGGATCCGAGTGCTAAGACGTCAAGCATATCAAATGAATGGATCCTTGATAGCGGTTGCTCCACACATATGACGGAGAATGAGAAGTTATTTTCAGATATACAAAGATTTTATTATGGCCCCAAAGTTAAGTTCGGAGATAAGAGCGAAGGGAAAGTTGTTGGAAGAGGATGCATTGAGCATAATGGTTTAAGGATCGTCAATGTAGCTCTTGTCTCCAACCTGAAGCACAATTTACTGAGCATTAGCCAACTATGCGAGAATGGGTACACTGTATCTTTTGTCAATACTGGTTGTTCTATTGCTGACAATGTTACTGGAGAAGTGAAGCTAAGAGGCATCCGCAAGGGTGGCCAATACATAGTTGACTGGGAAAGTGGTCAACAACATTCGTGCTTCCTAGCATTGAATAAAGAGGAAACAACATGGCTATGGCACAAGAGGTTGAATCATCTGAATTTCAAAACTATTAACCATCTTGCCAAGAATAAACTGGTTGTAGGTTTGCCTGCTGAGACTTTCCGAAAGGAAGGTGTGTGCAAAGCTTGCCAGCAAGGAAAGCAGACCAAGGCATCATTCAAAACAAACCCGGAGAAGGTTACATCAGGGAGGATCCTTGAGCTCTTGCACATGGATCTATTCGGCCCAGTCACACCATCCACTGTAAGCAAGAAATTGTATACACTTGTGGTTGTTGATGACTTTTCTAGATACATATGGGTTCGCTTGCTAAGGACCAAGGACGAAGTCAAGATCTTATTATCAGAGTTGATTCTTAAAGAACAAAATAGCAAAGAGGTCACGGTGAAGAGGATCAGATCAGACAATGGAACCGAATTTTGCAATGGAATCGTGATGGATTTTTGCACAGAAGCAGGTATTGGTCATGAGAAGTCCGCTACTAGGACTCCCCAGCAGAATGGATTAGCTGAGTGAAGGAATAGGACATTGAAAGAAGTCGTGCGGTCCATGCCTGCTGACTCTGGATTGAGTGGAAAATATTGGGGAGAAGCCGTGATGACCGCATGCTACACTCAAAATAGGAGCACGATCAATGGCAGATTCAACGAAACTCCTTATGAAGTGTACAATGGTCGTAAGCCTTCGATTACTCATCTTCGTGCTTTCGATTTGACATGTTATATCCATAACAATGGGAAGTCGAAACTTAACTCTTTTTCGCCAAAATCTGATGAAGGTGTTTTCCTGGGATATGGACACCCTTCTCACAAAGGCTATCGAGTGTTAAATAAGACAACTCAACTTGTGGAAATAACATGCAATGTTATCTTTGATGAGTCTACTTTAGTGCGTAGGGTTATAAAAGAACAAAGCAATAGCAATCATGAGACCAATGATGTCCATGATCAATCAATTTTGAACTCCTTCGAAAATATGAGTATTGATCCAACTAGGTCTATAAATGATTTTAATCCAGCAACGACGCACCCAGCAGGTGACCAGACTGCTGACTAGGACAATGATGTTAATGATCATGCTGAGGCCACTCCACCAATTTATCTAAATGATAACTTGGATGTCTCGGGATCTCTTGATGATGAAAACGATGAGGGAACTCCAGATTTAACACGAGATGCTGAAGACGGTGTGGACATTGCTGAAGATCTTGGCAAAGGCGTTGCTGAGATTACCATTGTTGGGACGCCTACTGATGAGGTTCCGGCTGCTGAGAATGCTGCTGAAGATACAGAAGCTCCAGTTGCTGAAGCTGCAAATACTGAGCATCCTGTTGCCGAATTACCTAATGCCAAGAATCAGAATGCCAGAAATCCAGATGCTGAGCACCAGGCGGATGCTGAGGAGAATGTTATAGCAGACACCAACCCAGCAGGAGAGACAGATGCTGAAATTCCAGCACACATAAGACCTGCATGGCTGCGTGCTCATCCTCTAGAAGGTGTTCTTGGAGATGTCAATGATCCCATCTTGTCGATCCGGAAATCTGATGAGGATACGCTACCAGATCTACACAGCCGCCCACTCTCTCTCAATCTCTTTAGGGTTTCTGAAAAACTTCAAACTTATGTGGGAAGAGAGATTTGATCTATTTATATAGATATGGAGAATGGGCTATTAGGGTTTAATAAACCTTAATGGGCTCTGAGCACTATTGGGCCAGACCAAGGATCAAATGCAAATAATAATGTGGGCCTCCTATTAATTAATTCCATGTTCAACCTAGAACATAATTAATTAATAAACATTAATTCATGCCACCAGAAAAGTAATGCTGACCTACCCATTTATTACCACGTTATTAGGAAAGGGTTGCATTGACTTGGTTAATCCCCATATTTAAGGTTTCAGACATTCATTAAGCATATGACAATTAGCTGCAATTATTTAATCTCTTATTATTCTTGAGTAGTACCACTCAATCCTTATCGCTTATGCTTGAATCAATGATTCAGCCTGCAGGACTTAGCATAACGAACCTCGTGAGCTTCCAGGGATATGTCACCATCATATAAATACATGTAAGACTCTCCACCATAACAATTCAAAGTGACAGTCAACCCATGTGTGCCCCTCAGCTTTCAATAGACTTTAGATCCGACCAAGCTACCGAGATCTTTACTAATTCATATGTCAATTAGAATGGTTCATCTCACTGTTGATCCTATCAATACATTGAGATGTACCGATCACACAAAGCTATCAAGATAAACCATTTATGGACTTGTGTGCCACAGCCTAAATCGACAGCTGTGATAATTGTTTATATCTCGCTAGGTCGAACAATCTATACGATCTTCTGTGATCTCTTACACATCGTATGATCTCCCTATCGACGAGATAACTGGATGTGTTTGTTCGCATCGTATGATTGTTAATTCAGACATGAGTTGTTTATTGCAAGTCATTAATGATTACCAGTATATCAAACACAACGTTTCCCAATATACCAATTATAATGCTTTTATGTATAAAATTCCAACAAAAGCAAGCACCCAGAGCTTGGTATGAGACATTGTCTCAGTTTCTCCTCAAGAGTGGTTTCCAAAAAGGTAAGATCGACACAACATTGTTCAGAATTGAGGATGGAGCAGACATCCTTCTAGTGCAGATATATGTTGATGACATCATATTCGGATGCAGAAACATGGATATGTGTGAAAAGTTTGCCAAACTAATGCAAATCAGCTTCCAGATGAGCATGATGGGCAAACTGACCTATTTCTTGGGTCTCCAAGTAATTTAGTCCTAAGGAGGGATCTTCATCAATCAGAAGAAATATATCAAGGACTTGATCAGCAAGTTTTATCCTGAAATGACCAAGCCATTGAGGATTTCGATGAGCCCAAGTGCTCAGATCAATCTAGATGAAGAAGGCGAGGCAGTCAACCCAACATCATACAGAGACATTATTGGGTCACTCCTGTACCTAACTGCAAGCAGGCCAGATATCTCCTACTCAGTTGGGGTATGTGCAAGATTTCAAGCAAATCCGAAGAAGTTGCACGTGTACGCTGCCAGAAGAATAGTCAAATACCTAAAAGGATCTGAGTCAATAGGTATTTGGTACCCAAAATCTGACGAGCTGATTCTCAACGCTTATTCACATTCAGATTTTAGATGATGCAGAATCGACAGGAAGAGCACAAGTGGAACATGTCAGTTCCTAGGTCACAAGCTTGTAAGTTGGTTCAACAGGAAACAACACTCAATTGTCACATCTACAACCGAAGCTGAGTATGTTGCTACTGCAAGTTGTTGTTCTCAAGTGCTTTTGATAAAGAAACAATTGCTTGACTATGATGTAGAAACTGGGTGTGTGCCAATCTATTGTGATAACAGCAGTGCAATGTGCATCACAAAGAACCCAGTTCATCACTCCCGAACAAAGCACATCGACATGAGGCATCACTTCATCAAAGACCATGTTGTGAAGAAAGATGTTTCAGTAGAGTATATCCGAACTGAAGATCAACTGGCTGACATCTTCACCAAACTACTCCCAGAGACCAGATTTAAAGAGTTCTGCATAAAACTCTTTATGAAGCTGATGAATTTGACTGCCACCTCAGCGGATTAATTCAAATTTCCTCTTCTTTTGAGGAGCCTCAACAAAAGCAAAATGTTGATGACATGGAGGAGGTGTTGGAAACTACAGTTCAGGAAGCAGATGAGGAGCACTTTGAGAAAGACTAGGATGATAGGAACAAGGAATCATGGAAAGAGAAATATGAATTTCTGGATGCCGAAGAAATTCAGGAGGAGAAATCTACCTAGCAGGAGGACAATGAAGAAGCCAAAGATTTGGAGATGCCGGCAGCATCTGGCCTAACATCCAAATCTGTCGAGCCAGGTGAGCCCTATGCTAAATGAAAGAAGCAAGAACCGCCTGTTGTAACTACTGTTGAGAATGAGGAGTTTAAAAGGAATTCAGTGACAAGGAAGAGAATTAAGGTGATAGCCAAGAAGGAAGGGTCTAGCACTTCGCTTAAGAAGTTGGCCACAACTTTGGAGTCCAAGTGGCTTTTGATTCTGGAAAAATGGTTGAGCAAGGAAGTCTACATAGATAACGGTTTTTCAGATGCTGAGAATGTCATTGGAGAAATCAAGGAGCTCATCGTCGAGCAAAACTGGGAGGAATTTACAAAACCCCGGCTGAGACAAAACATCACCTTGGCTTAAGAGTTTTACGTTGCTTGTGCACCCCGAAATGGCGAGGAGGAGCTTGTTGCGCAAGTCTGCGGCAAGACTGTGGTGATCAATGCATAGGTTATTCATGCCACTTACAAAATTAGCCCACCAGAAGAAGATACATTTTGGGAGAAATATTTGGAGCCTACTGATGAGGATCTAGAGAAATCCTTGACATTAACGGTAGTTGAACGGACCAAATGGTTCTACACTGGTTCTATGCACAAGTTATCTCTAGCTTCTCATGATACCTTCTTGTCCATGCATCGAGTTATGTTGGTAGCTTCTATGATAGAGCATGATAAGTTTGACATTGCGCCAGTCATGATGTGGTCATTGCATAGGAACATATATTCAAGCTCCACAAGGTTTATTTTCCCAGGGTTAGTCACGCAAGCATGTTTGGGGGCCGGGTGCCCAGAACATAACTCGTACGAGATATCTGCAGCAAGATCAGTGATCGAGGTTGTCCAGCTGCTAAGGTGCTATGCTGAACCTATTTGTGCTCCAGTACCAAGGATTCAACAATCCGCACCATGAAGCTGGTGCTATAAAGGATGTGAAGAGGAAAGGAGTTGTTAGCCAACCTATTACTTATCCATCTGAGCCACTAATTTTTGTGGACTTTAAACTCAAGCTCCAGGAAGTATTGACAGAGATGAAAGAACTGAAGAAAAATAATGTTGAGTTATAGGAAACAGTGACTGAGATTGCAGAAAACCAAGAGGCCACTCGCAAAAGCATGAAGACCACAACAAAAAGGTTCAGCGAGATGCTAGGAGCATAAGAGTCTCTGGCAGATGAGAGCAACAAAATGCGCCGCGATATCAAAAAGCTGGGAGAACACATCCAAGACTTGAATGATAAGTGGTCATGAATTGCTTGAGCGCAGCTTTATGAAAACTGGTTTATCCTTCATCCCATCTCTCTCTACCTTTTGATTAGTTTTAGTTCATATGCTTATATTTGGCTTGGTGGCCCTGAACAGTTGGAACCTGGTGGTTCCCTTTTAATTCTGCACTTTATTTTAGTATCTATGTATATTAGTATAGTTTTATATTAGTATTAGTAATATTTTGTGTGTGTGCTTGCCGCATACATATTATTAGTAGTGTATTGGGTGTTAGTCCTTATAATAATAACGTCGTATTTTAGTATTATTTTCTGTTTTTGTTCTTGTCATTTCATTATGTTTTGTTTTGTTCGACTTACTCTTATTTTTGGTCTAAATCTCAGTGTGTGATGATGATTTGTTATTAAAATAAAAATGTGCTACTACCCGTATGAATGCTGAGGAGTCAGTTGTATGTTGTTGTTTGTTTGATTTGAAAAACTTCAGCCTGCTAGTTGCTGGCCTTGTGCTGATGCTAGTTGTTTGAGTACGCTAGTGAGTATTCACCCTCAGAATGCTTCTGTTTTACTTGAGGCGAGATTTGACTTTTTACCGCATGAAGAAATGATCTAGGTCATCATTTTAATTTGAGCTTACAGAGTTTTAGTTCATAAGACCTTCTAACCTTAGAACCCTACTTTGAGCCTTAAACCGCATTCTTTCATGCTACCTCATATTTTAACCTATCTTATCTTTGTGTTGATAGCATAGTGTTATTTGCTACCTCATCTTTAGCATAGATGATTTTTCCTTAGGCAATTTCATTTTCTTTTTTAACATTGGGGACAATGTTTGGCTTTAAGTTTGGGGGTGTACTATATTGGTGCTCTTTCTTCTTTTGCTTATGTTGAGCTTTTTCTCCTTTACTTATGTTTTTGTATAAAAAAAGAGAGCCAATTGAGCTCAGGACGGGTACCAAAGGAAAACTGAAAATGATGAAAAAAAAATGAAAAATCGAAGAAAAAATGTGCTAATAAGGGCATGTGTGCCCAACGTTAGTATGTGTTGCAATATGAATCAGTGCTGAAGATAATTTAGAATAAGCATAGTGATTTTGTAGGAACTAAGTCTACAATAGGTGATGTGAATTGCCATTTATTTCTTAAACCCCAGGTTCGTTTTATGGAATATCAAAACAAATACCATGACAAACAGTAAATGCCCTATGCATGCTCCTATTTAATTTAATACATGGATTCAAGGAATACCTCAACTCCAGCGGTTTGAATAACGGCGGTATATGGTTGATTGGTGTTCCTACAGATCTGATCTTCTGATCTGTTCACTTTCTCGATCCAGAAATCTGGTAAGGATACGTTATCAGATTGAAACTGCACTTAAAGAACTCGATTTCTCTTTTCTTCCTACACAACCATCGCCCTCTCTGCCTCTCTCTAGGGTTTCAGTTTTGTGAAACTCCAAACTTATGTGGGAATGAGAAAACTGATTTATTTATAAATCCAGAGAAAAAGGCTATTAGGGTTTAATAAACCCTAATGGGCTCAGAGTATCTATTGAGCCAGACCAGGAATCAAATGTAAATAATAAAGTGGGTCTCCTATGAATTAATTTCATGTTCAACCCATAACATAATTAATTAATGTCACCAGAGAATTAGTGCTGACCTACTGATCATTGTAAAATCTACAGATAAATTGCAGAACGGTGGCAAATAAAATTTATAACTCAAGTCGAACCCAGTGAAATTGTGTGGGGGAAATTATCCTATATACTAATTATGATTCTAAAATTCATTATTTGAGTAAACAGAAAACAGGGTTTTGGTTTTATAAAAGTAAAGATAACAATATTGGGAATTAAAGAGTTTGTGAAAGCAAATTTAAAGGAACACAGATTCTAGTGCGAACAATTAATCATAATACATGTAAATAAATTAATTCGCATTGGTGGGAAATCATAAAAATATTATAGCTTCTTAGTCAGACAATTATAGCCTAGGTTACTATTATGTGAATGTGTGTGCTTTATCGGCCTCAATAACACAGTAATAATCAACCTTCTTTAATTCCACATATTAATCCCTACAATTATTATCTTCCCCTAGGACGGAAAATCAATTGTATTCAAATTCCTTTTCCTATTATCAATCTTTCCCTCACGGTATTTGATTAACAACTATAAACCTAGAATTAATTTTCTCTCGATCTTATATCAATTCTAGAGGCAGTTTGAGTTAATTAATTAAACATGCATTCAAGATCAATCATTCATTGCCCAAGAACCTGCTAGGGTTTCTAGCCACTCATCGCAAATAGAAATCCAAAAAAAATCATATTAAATTGCATAAAAGTAAAGAACTTAAATAAAAATAAAGCGTTCCGTGTTTCCCAACTCTCAAAACTCCAAAAACTCGATTGAATAATGAAAGATAATGAAAAGGTTCTCAAAAAGTCGAAATTACTAGGATATATATAGAGGTGGATGTGCATCTTATCAAATCTGGGGCTAAAAATATGATATACTTCGAATTTTCACATCAGCAGGTTCGCGTCGATTGATGTGAATTCCAGGTCGATCGATATGAAACATCCACATTGATCGATATGGATTTCACGTCGATCGATATGGTCATTCACTTTCCAGACTTGGTCATTTCTCGCCCCTTCTGTGCGGTCTCACGATTTTGGTCATAACTTCCTCTCCCGAACTCCGATTGACCCGATTCCAGTTGAGTTGGAAAGCTAACTCAAAGCTCTATCCATTGCAATGCGCCAATGGCCCAAATTTCTTGTGTGGAGGAACTCATCTCTGTTATTTTTGCACGTCACTGCTTTTGGAACGCTTTTCCAGTGAATGTAGGCCTAAAACCTGTAAAAACAAACCATAGCACGCATAATACCACCCAATCTAGACTCATGCATAAAATATATATATGTAAACTCAATAAAACTAGATAAAATAGTAGAAAGTAATATAGATAAGTGAGTAAAATTATGAACTTATCAAACCCCCAAACTTGAACGTTTGATTTTCCTCAATCAATAGGCAAGAAAGAAATCAAAAGATCATGCAGTTAAAGTGCAATGCCTCACAAGATTCATCACAGTCAAGGGTCAAAAATCCACTACACACAAGCAATTCCAAAGAGACAGAAAATTCATCAACCGTGGAAGAACTCACAGGAAGTGTATAGCTTAACTCTCAAGTGTTTAAGTTTAGATGAAAGCACTCAACAACATGTATGAGGAAATTTCTACCATAGGCTTGCAAATTTTCTAATATCTCCACTGCTAGAATGTGCACACAAGTCTAGAATAGAAAAGGACTTTCGATAGGTTGTAACGTAGGCTTTTTCTGACAAGGTAGGGAAATATGGTCAAGTGACTAAAATCTAACTTCATTCACCTCATCTCCTCATATACATCGACAAACTCCTTTTCATTATTTTTTTTATAGCTCATATGAATCTCTTATGCTCTTTCATAATATCATATATATTTTTTTTCAGAGAGCTTATGAGAATTCTAATTATTTCTTGAGCTTCTCTAACATACATCTTTCACCAACCACTAATTTATCATATCTTATCTCCAATTCACCAATCTACCTCATACATACCACAACACAAGACACGAGTGAGACAATACTTTAATTAGTCTCATAGACAAGGAAAGAAAAATTGTACAGGCTCAAAGTGGCTAACTAGGGAAAATTTTATTGTGAAGAGACAGTGTTTAGGATATTGGGTTAACAAAGATGGCCTAATATCATCTCCTAAAAACTTGTGCACATTATGCAGTCTCAACACAGAAAATAGGCAAGTTTTAGAGAAATCAAAACACAAATGTGAATCTCACATCAAACAAAATAAAGGCTCAAATTTCTCACACAAGGGTTCAAAAATCTTCTTCCACAGTTAATTTCAAATCAGCTCAATCAGCATGCAAGTATAAGTGTCAAATCAATCCTATCATGCGGTATTCTACATTCATAGACATCTAACCACAATCACAATCAATTCAAACTCAACCATCAATCAATTCTAATCTCACAATCTCATTCAGGTTATATCGAAACACAAAATTTTTCCCCTCAAAATAGAATAAATTCAAATTTAAGGCAGAAATTTCAATACGGAAGGCATAATAAATAAAAGTTAGAATGTTCCTGTAGGAACTGAGTCTACAATAGGCGACATGAATCGCCATTTATTAAAACTCCGGATTCAATTTATGGATATCAAAATAAATGTCATGACAAACAATGAATGCCCTATGCATGCTCCTATTTAATTTAATTCATAAATTCAAAGGAATACCTGAGACTCCAAGGACTGATCTACAGATCTAGATCGATGATGGCAATGAAGATGGTGCAGATCTGGATCTGGAATCAATCAAAGCGATGGAGTTCCTACAGATCTGATCTGTTCCCTTGCTCGATCCGGAAATTTGGCGAGGATACGCTGCCGGATCTACAGCCGCCCACTCTCTCACAATCTCTCTAGGGTTTCTGATTTGAAAATCAAACTCATGAGGGAAAATGAGAGATTCATCTATTTATATAGATCTGAGAATGGGCAATTAGGGTTTAATAAACCCTAATGGGCTCTGAGCATTGTTGGGCCAG
>JAPKLW010004472.1:2551-27015 GCA_026898455.1 Plectranthus barbatus
CTACTCCAGTCAGAAAAAAAGACGCATGAGATTGGACATGTCCCATCCGTCTCTAAACGACTATAATCTTGAAACTCTCCTATCTCGTCTATAAAAAGATGAAGCGTTAAGAGACAAAAAATATATAGAAACAAGAAGAAAGCAACGAAACTCCGCGCAAGTGAAAACTCAAGTGTTTCTATCATCAAGGCTAAAACTTAGCCAACCGTATGTCATCCTTTGAACACGAGATTCTTAGATTTCTCAGCTAGAGTTATTATCACGGGCAACATAATGTTTTGGTAATCACAGTTTGTATTTTTAACTAAAACTACGTGTTTTACCTGTATGTGTTGGCATAGGTTTCATATATATGTATGTGTTTCGGGCGTGTGTTCATTGGGTACATGGTGTACTCTGCCCCACATGTTATTTCTAAAACATGTAGGTTACAACTTGGAGTGTGGAGGTGGTAGGAGGAATGTGTGAGCAGTTCAACCAGAGCTTGATCCTGAGATATGTATCTCCATATACATATCTCCACTATGACAGTTTTGCTGCAATTAGGGGGGGTGAAAATATGCTGGGCTACCCGACAGGGGCCTTTAGCCTAGCCTACCACAGGTCGAGGTAGGCCAGAGCAATTTCGTAAATAGACCGACTTAGGCTATTTAAAAAACCTATTTAGCTAAGCAGGCCCAAACTTAGGCTCAAAAATAGGCCTATTATATAATTAATCAAATATATTTAGGAGAATAGTCGATCCAGGACCCAAAAGATAGTTAAATTGTCAATTCAGGACCCGAAAGATGATTTGTCAATCCAGGACCCGAAAGATCAAATAATTCTCAATCCAGGACCTGATATTGAGGTCCTGGATTGAGAATTGTATGATCTTTCAGGTCCTGGATTGAGAATTTTTGTGATCTTTTAAGTCCTGAATTGACAATTAATCTTTCGGGTCCTGAATTGACAATTAAACTATCTTTCGGGTCCTGAATCGATAAAACTCCATATATTTATTATGTAGAATTTAAGATATATTTATGATTTATGAATAAAAAATATATTGAATAAATTATTTGTTACTAAATAATGTATTTATCAAAATTATTAAATATATTTGCTATTAAAATAACATAATATATTTATGACTTAAAAATAAAATATACATTATAAATTTTAAGTTGGCTCTGATAGGCCTTATACAGGCTAAAAATCAGGTCTATTTCATTAAGAAGGTCAGACTCAGGCCTACAAAAAGGCATATTATAGATAATAGGTTGGTGATAAGCTCATATTTATACTCACTTATCTATATTTTTCTCCATTATTTCAAGTGTTATTTGTTATGTTTTTAGTTACTTCTGTGCATGAGTCTATTTTGGAGGGTGTTATGCCTTTGATGGATGATTTTGCAGGTATTTAGGGCTAAAAAGAGCTGAAATGGTGAAAGAGTCGAATCACATGGAGTGCCGCTTCGATTGACGCACAGGTAGTCGACCAGAGATGGAAGACGGAGCCAAAATCCTGAAGCAGGACCTCTTTGTCGATCGACGGGAATCCTGTCGAGAGACACAGAGGTCGGATGTCGATTGGAGGCACAAAAGATCAAGGAATCGACAGAGGTTGAAGCTCTGTCGATCGACAGGAAGGTCAAGGTAAGGCAGTCGACATGGTTGAAGACTGTGTCGATCGACAGGATTTCTGTCGATCGATACAGAAGTCCGAAAAGCTGATTTTGGCCTGTTTTGGCAATTTTTGATATTTTAGCCCAATACTCAAATTAGGTCTTTTCCTCCCTCTATATATATGCACTCAACCCTTGCACGAAATTATTCATTCCTTTAGCATATTTTGGAGCTTGTAGACATTGGAGTTTTGTATTCAAGGTTCCTCTTGTTTTTACAAGGTAATAAATAAACGTTTTCTTTTATTCTAGTCATGATTTGTGGCTAGAACCCTAAACAGGCTCTAGGGTTATGATTTCTTTTCTGATGCATGATTAATTGATAACAACTCTGAAAGCATGGTTTAATTCTCTGCACTTAATTTAATAATCTGGATTAAAAGATGGACACATAGATGAATTGAGATCTAGGTTTATAGTTAATAATTGAGGGATCGAGAGATGAAAATTATTAACAGGAAGAGAGAATTAATTGTGTTTGTTTTCTGTCTAAAAAGGAAGAAACTTACATAGGAATAATTCGATAATTATGAGATTGATTAATTTGGTGTTCTTGAGACCGAGAGGAGATAGTCACTAATTAATAATCTAGGATTTAATTGTCTGACCAAGGAATTAATCCACAAAAATCTAATGTTTTCCCCATTGCTGAGTTGATTGATATTACATGTTGATGATTGGATTATCTGCCCTCGGATCTGTGCTCTCTTTAAATTGTTTTCCAAAACCTTTAATTTTATGCGTTGTTCTATTTAATTTCTAAAACAAAATCCCTTTTCAAATTCCCTCAAACTTCTGTGTTCTAAAAATTATGGCTAGTACTTTGGATTTTTCGTTGCACAGTCCCTGTGGGATCGACATACCTTTGGGTTCATAAATTTATTTGCTGCTATATTTTACAGTTATGAGCTGGGTTCAAGCCTCTTCAAGTTATAGTCGGCCCAAGCCTACGGGACCTAAGCTGGGCCTATTCCCACCCCTAGCTACAACCGAACATCTGATTCAATCTTCCCTTTGTTTTGTAAAAGCTTGATTCATGTTGTTTATTTTCGAACTTTTAAAACTTCTTGTTGAACGTTTGTTATATGTAGCGGAAGTATAAATATATGTGCAACGGAAGTAATAATGTGATAAGCTTGCACTTATTCTCCTAACAGTTAGAACTTAGTTTAGGGTACTTGAAATGATTAAGCTTAAGTTTGTCATTATTAAGTCAGTTTAACAATATATACTCTTCAATACTTGGACAATTATTGAAGGTTTTGAAAGTCAGTTTGCAAAACAAGACAAGACAGAAATATAAATGAAAGTAGTAAAGAACACAGGATATTTATAGTGGTTTGGATCTAAAAATCCTGCGTCCACTCTTCAGACCCAAGGTCTGGATAAATCACTAAGTAAATACAAGCCTCCTTACGATCTATACACAACCCATCGGCACCTCCGTCCTTCGGCCTGCTGTGGTCACTCGCCTAGGAACTCCCTGTACGTTTAGTCTTCAGGTTGAAGTGACGATGACACCCTGCAGCCTTCTTCCTGGTGGTTGGATGTTTACTTTCTTCCCAGAACTCACGTGGTTAGCATAATCCCGTGAGAATCAGAATCCCAGATTAGAAAACTAACTACTATGAATATATCTCAGAAAGATATATTCACCAAAGAGTAGCTTCAACTATAAAGCTTCAACCTCGTGCTAAGGAGAAGTAGCACAAAGTAATAACTTGAGTCAGGAACTCAAGTCTCATGTATGGAAACACGAAAACTCAGAGAGTTTGAGCACAGAGATGGCTTAGATGAATGTCCTTTGTCGTGTAAGGATTCTCAAAATTCATAACCATTTAAGGTTGAAGGGAAAACCTATTTATAGAGGGATCCTTGAGATTTTTGAAATTCTTCCCATTGGACACATTAATCCAGTTGTTAGACTCATGGAAGATGTTCTCCAATCATAGACCATACCCTAGGTTTACTCTCATCTGCCCTGCTCTGCTCTGTTGTGCTTTGTTAGTGTACTTTTCACTAACTTTGCGTCAGACTAAGTTTCAGTCTGAGGAATCCAAGTTTGGATATCCTCGTACTGACTTTAACTTAGGCATGTAAATGCCGAAGTCTGACCGAGCTTCGATGACTTTGAATAGCTCGTGCTTTAAAGGTAGAGGCTCCTATACTGACTTCCCATAGTTAGTGTAGCTAGCCCTCATACTGACATCTCTTAGTCAGTATGAAAAACCCTCATACTGATTTCTCCTAGTCAGTATGGAAAACGCCCTCATACTGACATCTCCTAGTTAGTATGGGAAGGCCCTCATACTGACTTCCATAGTCAATATGGGAAGACCCTATAATGAGTACCCAAGCTCAGTCTTGGTCAAGGCCAAACTTGGTGAGAACCAAGTTTCGAGGTGTATGCTTCGTCAGTTCTCAAGCGTCTCTCTATACTCTGTCTTCATCCACTAAGTTCTATTACAAATCGATTGATCCTATACAATGATTACAGTTTTAGAACTCTAGAAACTGAAAAATTGACTAAGATGGCTTTTACAACCTTTGACCCACCAAAACATAAAAAGTAAGGAAGGATTTCTCTAACAGAAATCCTAACAAGAGGATAGAGAAAAATATTACATTTGTAACACCCCTCATAAAATTTGAATGTAATTATCGGATTTCCGAAGTTTATATTTTGCTGTCGAATTAATTCGAGATATCGCGATCAATTTATTTTGGAAAATTATTATTGTGGCCTCATTTGTTTGCCACCTTATTCATTGAGAAAATAAATTATTATTAATTAGTCTAGTTAGTCTCGATTAATTATTCGGTGATCGACATTTTCGTATCGGGATAATATTGATCGATAAATACTCGTGTATCGATGAAATATCACGGTCTCCCGTGCAATGACGCGAAGAGATGTGGAGTTGACGTGAGGTGATGTTAAAGTAACCGATGTGACAATCGAATGACAACCACTTTAACCTTTTTGACTTTCGGTAATTACAAAGTTACCCCTCACCTCCGTCTATAAATATAACCTTCTATCTCACTCCACCACTTTCACTTTCTCTCCCAAAACTCTCTAGAGTTTTTCCGGCGAGCTCCGACGAAGCTCCGGCGAGGAGATTTTAAGGTAAAACTATACCTTTTCGGAACCCTCTCTCCGTTTCCCTTCCATTTCCAAACTTAGTTTTCCATTCCTTTGTGTTTTGAAGTGGGAAATCGACGAACTAAGGGTTGATCAAGCATACGACGGCTTAAGAACGTCAAGGAGGTATAGATCGAACCTCCCTCTAGCTATTTTATCGATTTAAGCATGTTATGATTTATGCCCTAGTTATAAATGTCATGATCTAGGCTTGATATTGAGTTTATGAGTACGTATGCATGTTTAGCATGTTATATCATGAGCCTAGAAACGATATATTGACGTAGGAATCGAGTTGTGTGGATTTTGGAGTATTTTTGGTATATTTGCCCCATATTAAAATATTATGGTTAAATCTCGATTCCAATATGTTTTGATAGTTTAAATCATGTCTAGACTCATTATATATGTTTAGAAACCATTTGGTGTTGTTAGAAATTGATTGGACGAGTCCGGATAACCGTTTGAGCCAAAACGCAAAAATTCCGCCGAAAGCATCAAGCCTCTGTTTCGACCGACACAGATTGTGTCGACCGAAACAGAGCCAAAATTTCGATCGACACAGATTGTGTCGACCGAAACAGAGCCTAAATTTCGATCGACACAATTTGTGTCGATCGACACAGATGTTATTCCTTGAGATTTTGTTGTCCATCATTCGTATCGATCGACACACTTCATTTCGATCGACATTCTTAACATAACAAGCCATTTCGATCGACAAACTTGGTGTCGGTCGACAAACACTTGAATTCGGTCGACATTTCTTCATATCGACCGACACAAACCAAACCGGTCGACACATGATTCGGTCGACACGCATACGTATGTCAAACATCCATATCGATCGACACTACTTATGTCGATCGACACAGACACATAATTTGAAATTTTCAACTTTCATTCTTCGATCGATTCGACTTATCATTTATACCTTTTGATATCCTTTCGATTGATCGATTAATACAACCATATCTCAATTCTAAATTCATCATTCGATTAATTGAATTCCAATTTCGTTTGATATTTCTTGTACCAATCGACAATGAGATGTTATATTCCATAACTTCTCCGATAACCTTTTCAATTCAAATCAATTTGATTTGCTTAACCAAACTCTAGTAACTCGAACTTCCATGAAGCTTATTGTTTAATCAAACTTGTTGAACCTTAACTTTCGAAATCTTAATTGATCTTCATCTAAGATTAATAATCTCCTCGATTATTTCGTTGAAACAACTTGATGAGTTCTTACACTCTCAAGCAATGTACGATGATTCACAATGAAACTTCTTTCAATCTTAAACTCTTGAAAGTGCATAGTCACTTGACGAAGTCATTTGTTTCGCTCAATCACATGGATTTATTATTCATGTTCCTTGAATTAATACTCGTTGTTGAACCACGAGCTATTGAAGAAATGTTTGACTACCTTGTTCGTCAAACTAAATTGACAAAATCATTCTTCTATATCCTTATCCGATGGCTCAAACGTGAGAAGTCCAAGATCGATTAAGAGTCTAGAACTATTTTGATGAAATTAGATTTAAATAAATCTATTATCCCTTGAGGATTTACTCGTATTCCTTATGCAATAGGAAAAGGAAAGAAGAAGATCCATTTCTAGATCAACCAATCACGTGACCGCACCTATTCAAGGTGGGATTTCTTTTACCCCTATATAGTGGGCCAAATTAAATACATGAAAATGATGTTTTCTTTTCAAAGCATATCAAGCATGAAATGAAATGTTTTGTTTTAAACTGCTTTGTCATTGCCTACTGTTTTGTGTTTGCTATCTGTCCTCTCAGTGGGGGAACCCCACTCAGAGAAGAACATCAAACGTAATCAACGTGGATGTTGACTCTGCGTATTGCGAGTCTTATCGATCTTACCCAGGTAGTGAAAGAGATACCTCGGGTTAGTGCACTATGATGCTGACATGTTAGGGGTCATGCCCTACTCGGACTAGCATCGTGACTGTAGTAGGTGGCCACCTCCCAGTCACATAATCATTTGCAGATAGTTTAACAAAGTAAAAAGGAGCATGCTCATTCATGAAATGTTTTGGTGCAATGGGAGGATTTCAAACTTAAAACCCCATGTGCGACCCGATAAAAAGGCATGACAAACTTATATGTATGTACGTTTTCGGGCATGTGTTCACTAAGTACAATTTGTACTTAGCCCCTCGCATTATTTCTAAAATGCGCAGGTTAAAATAAGCTTTTGGGAGTAAGAGTTCGAGGCAGCAGCCGAAGTGGAGCTGAAGATTCCTTTTGTAATAGTTAGATACTGAAGTATGTATCTTCATATACATACTTCATTGATTACTTTCCGCTGCTAAAACTCTTTATCTTTTGTTAGCCTTTTGATAACATACTACAACTCTGATATTTGATTTACTCAAGAAGCTACGATCCCTTCTTGAGGAGGCACCCCCTTTAATATCTTTTGCTTAACTTGGGAGAAGTGTGATGATTTCTTTCTTATCTACTTGAACTCTTCTTATTGATTGATATCCTAAGTGCAAGTCTCATTCCCGATGTGCCTCAATTGTCTTATTTAAGTCTTGTTTATAAATCGGGGCGTGACAAAGTGGTATCAGAGCGAGGTTTGAAAATATTTCTTTTCGCTCTGAACCGAGGTCCTCCTTGTTTCGAGGCCTCCACCTACTAAATAAGTCGGAAATGCCCTAACCAGCTCATGCTCCTGCACTCGTACTCGGCGCCGCATCAAGAAAAAGAAACTTGCATAAATTATTGCATTAAAGTTTAAAACGCAAGCCTTCTTTCGAAATATGAAATTTTTTATGCATACATTGTTGCATCTCTTTTATCAAAGTTCATGAAGAGTTCCAATGCATAAATAGTTGCATCTCAAGTCTAATGCATGAATTGTTGCATTATGAATTCGTTAATATAAAGGCCTTATTAGAGAATTTAGATGCTTTTAGGGAGCATGTGTTAGTTTACCTTCGCGAGAGACTTAGATTAAGCATGTACTAAGATAGGATTCTTATGCACCGTAGCCGAACATAGAAGTATTACCTTTATAATCGCGTTACTTTCGCTACGCTAACCTTTGAATTTACGCAATCTATTATTTATATTTCTGCCTAACCTATGGACTCCTTTGACCTTATCTACTCGCAGATGGCCAAGCTTTTCTTTACTCGTCGCAAACCTCTGCCACGCAATGCCTCAGGAGAGCGTCGTGTTAGCTACTTTCGAAGCTACAAAATATGCCGTGGCGACTCTCTGAACCGATTTCTCACTGACTTCTACGAGTTCTGGGAAGATGCACACCCTCATGGAGTAACCCGTACTGAAGGACTCCGCTGCTTGGTGGAAATGCTGCCGCCTCACTGGCAATCTTGGGCGCAAGCTAACTACCGAGACTTCCTCGATGACTCCCCTGCTGATGAATCTGATCTGGAAGGGTTCATAGCCCTTATCCGTGCACAGAAGGCATCATTCAGAAGCCCTCCTCCTAGCCCACGGGCACATGATCATGAAGCCGGATCTTCACGAGCCTCAATACCGGTATCTGAAGGAGAAAGTGAGACTGACTCAGAAGAGGATCCTGAAGAGAATCCATCACTCGGACCGAGCAATGAGGAATTAGATGCCAGCCACTACCCCGCCTATTCCGACGATTCTCAGAATCTCGATTTGGATCGCCCTATACCGGCCGCGTGGAGACAGGAAATACGGGACAGACTCGGAGACCAATACCTCAATCCCGAGGGAAATGAAGAAGAGTCCGACGAAGCTGAGGATGAGGAAGATGAGGAGGATCCAGAAGAGGATGAAGAAGAAGAAGACGAAGAAGGTGACGAGGAAGGAGACGGTCAAGGAGATGGGAACGAGCAGAACATGGTTGAGGAAGGGAATGGTGGACTTGTTCCGATGGCTTTCGAGTGGATGGCTGCCAACTGGCAGCAACAGTGGCAACAAGAATGGGGCAATGAACCGATGAATGATGACGAAGAAGAAGACCCCGAGGAACTTCCTACCTCCCCAGAGATCATCGATTGCTCCGACGATGGGATGTTCGACTCATCGGACGATGATTATTGATTGCCAGCCTCGCCTGGACTATTAGATGCATATATGTGATAATTATCAGTTGTAACCGTAGGATGTGTGATTGTAGGGTACCTTGTTGGACCCGTCTCTAACTATTCGAATGAAATCGATGTAATCGTAATTAGGATGCCTCCCTTGGGAGAAGATGAATGTTGTAATCTTGGTAGCGGGAAGCCAATTTTCAAACGCGGCGACCCCAAGATTTCTAATGGAAATGCTACCGCCCACTTTCCGGGCATTTCGGATGTATATCATGTTGTTATGTTTAATGCTTTCCATCCTAATATTACATCTTCTTGATCGTATAACGATTTGTGTAGCATGGGCTAATGCCAAATATTGAAGGGAATACTGTCCCTTAAAAGACTGTTAACCCTAAATTGTGGGATAACCTACACTACTCAAGTGTTGTAATATGATTGTGCAATCCTCATAAGGATTTTTCGATACGCATTGTGCGTATTTAGGATCCTGAATACCCTTTTAACTACTATTTGCTTTGCAGAATGCCGCCTAGAGAAGCCCTTGCTAGAGGCCGCGACCGAGGACGAGGCCGAGGCCGAGGACGAGGACGAGGCCGTGGAAGAGGCCAACCTCAATTGAACCTAGAGGGACCGAATCCAAACCAAGGCGAAGGTCCCCAACATGAACAAAATTGGGAGCACTATGATGAGGAGATGCAAGCACCTCCTGTTGAACCTAGAAAGATCGGGGAGATCTTTACCCGACAGAATCCACCGCTGCTAGACGGAACTGAAGATCCGCCTAAAGCTGAAACATGGATAAAGTCCATGGAAAGGATCTTCAGGATACTTGATTGCACCGACCGAGAGAAAGTCCAGTGCATTTCTTTCCAACTGACTGACGAAGCCGAACACTGGTGGGATACCCATACGAAGACGCTCACTCCTGAGCAAGAAGGTGCCCTAACTTGGGATCAATTTAAGGCAGAATTCTACACCAAGTACATCCCTCTGACGTACCGAGTCCAGAAACAAGCGGAATTTCACCGCCTAGTGCAAGGAGAAATGTCAGTTACAGAATATGACCGGATGTTCAACAGTCTGTCAAAGTATGCTCCAGACGCGGTGAACACCGAGCAGAAGAAGGCGCTTCAATTCATGTCTGGACTGAAAACAGACATCCAAACTTCTCTTGCTTGCTTAACTGGGCTAGATTACACCGACGCACTGCAGCGAGCCTTGAATATTGAAGCAACACTGAAGAATGGATTGCGAGCTGCTCTCTTGGCCAACAAGCCCGAGCAACCCACTAGATCAGGAACAAAAAGAAAGCAGGATGACGTTGCACAGACCCCGACAACCGGACAAAGGAGAAACTGGCAAGGCAGCCAGAATTTTCGCAACAATCAGGCTGAAAATTAGAGGAATTTCCAGAACCAAGGAAACAACCCCCAGGGAAACTTTGCTGTCAGACGCTGCAACCGCTGTGGAAGAGACCACCCGGGAGAATGCGCTGCACTTCGTGCCAACTGCTACAACTACGGGAAGATGGGACACTATTCGTCACAGTGTCGCCAGGGCAACAATCGCCAGGATTTCCGGAATTAGCGCCAAGGCAATACCCAGCTACGAGCACTGCAAGGCCAGCAGAAACCCAAGAACAACCGCAACCGCGCTATTCAAGCCAGGCCGATTCAGCAGGTGCCTCAGCAGCCGCAACCGCAACAGCAACCGCCGCAGCAGCAAAATCAACATCAGCCAGCTCAGCAGCCAGCACGTCAGGGAAGAGCCTATGCCCTTGAACAGCCGAAGGAGAAGGAAGATCAGGGAAACCTGACAGGTATGGGATTAGTAAACCAGTCACCGATTATTGTGATTTTTGATACTGGCGCATCACATTTATTCATATCTGAAGATTGTATCCAGAACCTAGGGCTTAGTACCGAGAAAACTAAGAACGATTTGTGTGTAATCACCCCGACCGGTGGATCAACTCTCTCGAACCTTACCTGCCCGACCCTAGGAATCTCTTTTGGAACATGCATATTAAAAGCCAATGGTTTGAACGTCCTACAAATGAAAGATGTGGACGTAATTCTGGGAATGGACTGGTTGGAAGAAAACCATGCCACCATCCGATGCAAGGATAGGATTGTGTCTTTTGAACAAGCTGGGAGAGAACCAGTGTACTTGCATAGAGTTCGGAAAGGAACAAGGATTCCCCTAATTTCTGCCATGCAAGCATACCGATTGGCCAGCATAAAGGATAGTCAAGCTTTCCTTGTGTACCTCAATGAGGATGACAAGAAGGACATTACTGTCAGCGACATAGAAGTCGTCAGAGAATTTGAAGATGTTTTTCCCGATGAGCTACCTGGATTGCTGCCAGATAGGCAACTAGAATTTGTTATTGACCTTGAACCAGGTGCAGCTCCTATTTCAAAAGCTCCCTACAGAATAGCCCCCAAGGAACTGCAAGAGTTGAAGGTGCAACTGCAAGAATTGCTAGACCTTGGATTCATTCGACCCAGTGCATCACCTTGGGGAGCGCCTGTTCTTTTTGTGAAGAAGAAAGATAGGTCTATGCGCATGTGTATTGATTACCGCGAGCTGAACAAACTCACTTTGAAGAACAAGTATCCACTCCCAAGAATCGACGATCTCTTTGATCAACTTAAGGGAGCAAAGGTCTTTTCGAAGATTGACCTCAGGTCCGGATACCATCAGTTCAAGATCCGCCCGACGGATATTCCAAAGACCGCTTTTCGAACAAGATATGGCCACTATGAGTTTGTAGTGATGCCTTTTGGATTGACAAATGCACCAGCAGTATTCATGGATCTTATGAATCGTGTGTTTCATCCATATCTAGATAATTTTGTCCTAGTCTTCATAGACGACATCCTTGTCTACTCGAAGAGTGAAGAGGAACATCGAGAACATTTGAGAACAGTCTTGAGAACCCTGCGAAAGGAGAGACTATACGCTAAATTCAGCAAATGCGAATTTTGGTTGAAGGAAGTGATGTTTCTAGGACACATAGTATCCGCTGAAGGAATTAAAGTGGACCCAGCAAAGATACAAGCTGTGAAGGATTGGGATGCTCCCAAAAATCCGAACGAAGTTCGAAGCTTTCTTGGACTGGCAGGATATTATCGCAGATTCATTGAAGGATTTTCTAAAATTGCCAGACCAATGACGCAACTTTTGAGGAAAGGAATCAAGTATACTTGGACAGAAGAGTGCGAAGCGAGTTTTCAACGCTTGAAAGAACTCTTAACCACTGCCCCAGTCTTGGCAGTACCAGAAGCAGATAAAGACTATGAGCTGTATACAGATGCCTCGAAGAATGGTCTAGGTTGTGTATTGATGCAAGAAGGCAAAGTGATTGCATATGCATCACGTCAATTGAGGACGCATGAATTAAACTACCCAACCCATGACCTAGAACTAGCAGCCATCGTGCATGCATTGAAGATTTGGAGACATCATCTCTATGGAGCTAGATGTGCGATCTTCACTGACCACAAGAGCCTCAAATATTTCTTTGAGCAAAAAGATCTGAAAATGAGACAAAGAAGATGGTTAGAACTAGTGAAGGACTATGACTTGATCATTATTTATCATCCAGGAAAAGCTAATTCAGAAGCTGATGCGTTGAGCAGAAAGTCTCCAGCCAAAGCTTGTGCTGTGATAACGCAAAAGGACGAATTGATCAAGGATTTTGAAAGGATGAATCTTGAATTGGTCACACCACCAGAGACGGTGAGTACTAGGATAGCAGCCTTATTGGCAAGTCCTGGTCTAAGGACGAGAATTGTGGAAGCGCAAAGGCAAGATGAAGGTTTGGAGAAGATACGACTTCAGATTCGTGAGGAGAAAGTCGCAAACTTTCAAGAAGCTTCCGATAATGCCATAATGTACGACGGAAGATTGTGTGTGCCGAAAGTTGATGATTTGAAAGAAGAAATCATGAGAGAAGCACACGAAACACCGTACACTGCCCACCCTGGAAGTACAAAGATGTATCAAGACTTGAAGTCCAAATTTTGGTGGGAAGGCATGAAGCGAGACATAGCCCTGTTCGTAGAACGATGCTTGGCATGTCAACAAGTAAAAGCATTGCATCAAAGGCCGTATGGAAAGTTACAGCCGCTTGACATTCCTGAGTGGAAGTGGGATGCAATAGCCATGGATTTTGTAACCGGTTTACCTAAGTCCCAAAGAGGGAACACTGCTATTTGGGTAATTGTGGACCGCCTAACCAAGAGTGCACATTTTCTGCCGATCCAAATTACGTATGGATCAGATAAGTTGGCCCAGCTCTATGTCAAGGAAATCATACGACTGCATGGAGTGCCAACCACGATCACATCTGACAGAGATGCGAAGTTCACTTCACGATTTTGGACTAGCTTACAGAAAGAGCTCGGAACTCGATTGAACTTCAGCACTGCTTTTCACCCTCAAACTGATGGTCAAACCGAGAGAACCATTCAAACCCTAGAGGATATGCTCAGAACAGTTGTTCTTGACCGAGGGGTGAAATGGGAAGCCGTCCTACCAATGATAGAATTTGCATACAACAACAGTTTTCAAGCCACCATTGGAATGGCCCCGTATGAAGCACTTTATGGAAGAAAGTGTAGATCTCCTTTGTATTGGGATGAAGTTGGAGAACGAAAGGTTTTAGGACCCGACTCAGTCGCTGAGATGATAGGAATCGTTCGACAAATATGTGCTAGAATCAAAGAAGCTCAAGATCGACAGAAGTCTTACGCTGACAAGAGACGAACCGAGTTGACTTTTGAAGTTGGAGAAAAGGTATTTTTAAAGATATCGCCCTCTAAGGGAGTTATTCGCTTTGGAGCTAGAGGTAAGCTTAGACCTCGATATATTGGTCCTTACGAGATTTTGGAAAGAATTGGAGCTGTAGCATATCGTTTGGCTTTGCCACCGTGTTTCGGAAATGTTCATAACGTCTTTCACGTGTCGCAATTTCGGAAGTATGTCTACGATCCCAGACACGTTATTCAACAAGATGAAGTTCAGCTTCAACCTGATTTGACTTATGAAGAAGGACCCGAAGCAATCATGGATTTCAAAACGCAAGAGCTCCGCAACAAGAAGATCAACCTTGTCAAAGTTCTTTGGAAACACCATGGTACTGAAGAAGCAACGTGGGAACTTGAAGACAAGATGAAGGAGAAGTACCCCGAGCTATTCATGTAATTTGCAAAATTTCGGGATGAAATTTTTTTGAGTGGGGGAGGATGTAACACCCCTCATAAAATTTGAATGTAATTATCGGATTTTCGAAGTTTATATTTTGCTGTCGAATTAATTCGAGATATCGCGATCAATTCATTTTGGGAAATTATTATTGTGGCCTCATTTGTTTGCCACCTTATTCATTGAGAAAATAAATTATTATTAATTAGTCTAATTAGTCTCGATTAATTATTCGGTGATCGACATTTTCGTATCGGGATAATATCGATCGATAAATACTCGTGTATCGACGAAATATCACGGTCTCCCGTGCAATGACGCGAAGAGATGTGGAGTTGACGTGAGGTGATGTTAAAGTAACTGATGTGACAATCGAATGACAACCACTTTAACCTTTTTGACTTTCGGTAATTACAAAGTTACCCCTCACCTCCCTCTATAAATATAACCTTCTATCTCACTCCACCACTTTCACTTTCTCTCCCAAAACTCTCTAGAGTTTTTCCAGCGAGCTCCGACGAAGCTCCGGCGAGGAGATTTTAAGGTAAAACTATACCTTTTCGGAACCCTCTCTCCGTTTCCCTTCCATTTCCAAACTTAGTTTTCCATTCCTTTGTGTTTTGAAGTGGGAAATCGACGAACTAAGGGTTGATCAAGCATACGACGGCTTAAGAACGTCAAGGAGGTATAGATCGAACCTCCCTCTAGCTATTTTATCGATTTAAACATGTTATGATTTATGCCCTAGTTATAAATGTCATGATCTAGGCTTGATATTGAGTTTATGAGTACGTATGCATGTTTAGCATGTTATATCATGAGCCTAGAAATGATATATTGACGTAGGAATCGAGTTGTGTGGATTTTGGAGTATTTTTGGTATATTTGCCCCATATTAAAATATTATGGTTAAATCTCGATTCCAATATGTTTTGATAGTTTAAATCATGTCTAGACTCATTATATATGTTTAGAAACCATTTGGTGTTGTTAGAAATCGATTGGACGAGTCCGGATAACCGTTTGAGCCAAAACACAAAAATTCCGCCGAAAGCTTCAAGCCTCTGTTTCGACCGACACAGATTGTGTCGACCGAAACAGAGCCTAAATTTCGATCGACACAATTTGTGTCGATCGACACAGATGTTATTCCTTGAGATTTTGTTGTCCATCATTCGTATCGATCGACACACTTCATTTCGATCGACATTCTTAACATAACAAGCCATTTCGATCGACACACTTGGTGTCGGTCGACAAACACTTGAATTCGGTCGACATTTCTTCATATCGACCGACACAAACCAAACCGGTCGACACATGCTTCGGTCGACACGCATACGTATGTCAAACATCCATATCGATCGACACCACTTATGTCGATCGACACAGACACATAATTTGAAATTTTCAACTTTCATTTTTTGATCGATTCGACTTATCATTTATACCTTTTGATATCCTTTCGGTTGATCGATTAATACAACCATATCTCAATTCTAAATTCATCATTCGATTAATTGAATTCCAATTTCGTTTGATATTTCTTGTACCAATCGACAATGAGATGTTATCTTCCATAACTTCTCCGATAACCTTTTCAATTCAAATCAATTTGATTTGCTTAACCAAACTCTAGTAACTCGAACTTCCTTGAAGCTTATTGTTAAATCAAACTTGTTGAACCTTAACTTTCGAAATCTTAATTGATCTTCATCTAAGATCAATAATCTTCTCGATTATTTTGTTGAAACAACTTGATGAGTTCTTACACTCTCAAGCAATGTACGATGATTCACAATGAAACTTCTTTCAATCTTAAACTCTTGAAAGTGCATAGTCACTTGACGAAGTCATTTGTTTCGCTCAATCACATGGGTTTATTATTCATGTTCCTTGAATTAATACTCGTTGTTGAACCACGAGCTATTGAAGAAATGTTTGACTACCTTGTCCGTCAAACTAAATTGACAAAATCATTCTTCTATATCCTTATCCGATGGCTCAAATGTGAGAAGTCCAAGATCGATTAAGAGTCTAGAACTATTTTGATGAAATTAGATTTAAATAAATCTATTATCCCTTGAGGATTTACTCGTATTCCTTATGCAATAGGAAAATGAAAGATGAAGATCCATTTCTAGATCAACCAATCACGTGACCGCACCTACTCAAGGTGGGCTTTCTTTTACCCCTATATAGTGGGCCAAATTAAATACATGAAAATGATATTTTCTTTTCAAAGCATATCAAGCATGAAATGAAATGTTTTGTTTTAAACTGCTTTGTCATTGCCTACTGTTTTGTGTTTGCTATCTGTCCTCTCAGTGGGGGAACCCCACTCAGAGAAGAACATCAAACGTAATCAACGTGGATGTTGACTCTGCGTATTGCGAGTCTTATCGATCGTACCCAGGTAGTGAAAGAGATACCTCGGGTTAGTGCACTATGATGCTTACATGTTAGGGGTCATGCCCTACTCGGACTAGCATCGTGACTGTGGTAGGTGGCCACCTCCCAGTCACATAATCATTTGCAGATAGTTTAACAAAGTAAAAAGGAGCATGCTCATTCATGAAATGTTTTGGTGCAATGGGAGGATTTCAAACTAAAAACCCCATGTGCAACCCGATAAAAAGGCATGACAAACTTATATGTATGTACGTTTTCGGGCATGTGTTCACTAAGTACAATTTGTACTTAGCCTATCGCATTATTTCTAAAATGCGCAGGTTAAAATAAGCTTTTGGGAGTAAGAGTACGAGGCAGCAGCCGAAGTGGAGCTGAAGATTCCTTTTGTAATAGTTAGATACTGAAGTATGTATCTTCATATACATACTTCATTGATAACTTTCCGCTGCTAAAACTCTTTATCTTTTGTTAGCCTTTTGATAACATACTACAACTCTGATATTTGATTTACTCAAGAAGCTACGATCCTTTCTTGAGGAGGCACCCCCTTTAATATCTTTTGCTTAACTTGGGAGAAGTGTGATGGTTTCTTTCTTATCTACTTGAACTCTTCTTATTGATTGATATCCCAAGTGCAAGTCTCGTTCCCGATGTGCCTCAATTGTCTTATTTAAGTCTTGTTTATAAATCGGGGCATGACAACATTTTACAAAATTATCCTTAAAATCGAATAATGCACAATATACTACAAAAAATGAACACGGAAATTTTTAAATCTTGAGTGGTGATATGCAAAGATAGAAGGCTGAGATTTATTCTCATTTCTCATACTAAAAACATTTCTCATATGATCTCATCTCTCTCTCTCTCTCTATATATATATATATATATATATATATATATAGAGAGAGAGAGATATGAGATCATGTGAGAAAAAATCCTCATGTAAGAAAAAATAATGAATCCTATCCATTAGATCAAAATAAATCAATGGTTGATATACAATCAACATATTAATGTTGTGTGATTGTGTTTTAGTTGTTGCTTAGTTTGTATATCAAACATTGATTTATTTAGATTTAACGAATAAGATTCATTTTTCTTCTTACAATGAGATTTTTCTCACCTAATCTCATCCCTATATATATATATATATATATATATATATATATATATGGATGCGATCCAGTGAGAACACCTCTTACCATGAGAAATAAGAACTAATCCTCGCCATTGATTTTGATGAATGTACGCTCAGGATTTTACTATAATTTTCGGTCATTTTATCTCAAAAAACCTGCATTATAGGGTATTTTTGTTTTTATTTAAGATTTGGTTTGCATTTTATCTATCATATTCTGCATTATATAATATAATTTCATGCATTATATTGTGCAACTCCATTCATTATATAAGAATTCGTGTACTGTTACGAGAATTATGCATATAATCACTAATTTTTATTTTTTTACGATAATTTTTAAATCGAAACATATGCAATAGAGATTTTGTTTGAAAGATAATTAAATTACCTTTAATTTGATATATGATACATTAGAAAATAACTAATCGAAGGAGTTATGATCATTTAAAAATTTAGGATGATTTTAGAGGAGAGAGAAAAAATATTACAAAATTACCCTTTAATGCATGTTTTACTATAGTATAATGCAGACGAAATTTATTTAATATTGAGCGTTGGATTACAAATTTGAATGACTGAGATTGGTTCTTATGTTCACATAGTAAGAGGAGTTCTCATATAATCACTCCCCTATATATATATATATATGTGTGTGTGTGTGTGTGTGTGTGTATAGTAATGATCATATTTTAAAGGCATTATTTTGTTGATCCAATGGTTATGATAATTCAAGATTTATTCGATAAATAAGGTAATTATAGTATCTTAGTAATTTAGCCTTTAAATTTGAGTAAGTGTCATTATATTTCCTTAGATCTAAACATTCTCCTCATTTTCTCTCTACATTTTTAAGAATCATATATCAGAGTAAACGTATTTTTAGGACGATTCATATGATATCCATAAAAAATATTATTGTGATATATATACCCTACACATGAATTTTGTTTCTTATTATTGCATTGAAATTTTGAAAAGTTTGAAATGCTTGAGACTTTGAGAATATTTATTTTACCGTTAAACAAATCATTTCAAAAATGTGCAATCAATGAAGGGATAAGGCACATAAAAAAATAGATTGACAATCAAGTAAAATAAAGTGAAATAATAAAAAATAGATTAAGCCGAAAGTGAAAGAGTTGGAACATAACATTATCTTATAATAGTCAAAGAGGAAACATAGTTTCGTAATGAGATATTTGTATTATTTTGCTATAAATAAAATAATAAATTTAGTATTATAATATAAATAATAAAAATTCTCTCACATCACATCTTTATTTAAAACTAATCATTGATACGTATAAAAAGTGACATCTATTTAGATTTTGAGCTACGATTTGTTGTAAAAATATGATACAAGTGAATTTTTTAACATTTCAATGATAGGCAACATACTATTAATCAAGATTCACCACTTAACAAGAAGCTGATGGCATCAACCACTGTGTGTTGGGAATGAAGGATCAACACAACAATTACAGCAACAAGGGAAAATAAATCCATAACAAAAATTGAAATATATTAAAATAAGGAGAAGTTTTGAACGAAACATAACAAAATAATTAAATTTGAGCTAGACTCAGAGGAGAGGTGAATACCGTCTTTAGTAATAGAAGCCCCTTCATTGTTGCCAGCAGTGGATTTCTTCATTTGTTGATAATAGTCATACGACTTTATGAGATGATATAGTAATATCCTGAATTTTAATTAAGCAAAAGTTAGTTTAATTAATTATTTAAATAAAGGAATTCTATATTATTTTAGTCCTTTAATTGCTCGCTACTCAGTTTTCGACACTCATTGTTGCATGCATATCCATTTCATGCAAACAAAATAACTATGAGTATGTTTTTAGAAACCCTAAGCAACCCTACAGACAAATTTTATGAAGAAAATTCGTGCACAATGAATGAGATTTCTAGCGTATTTTGAGTACGTTAAAATCAACAACTTGCATCTAAGAGCTCCGTTTCTTTCACCGAGCTAGGGTATGCTTGAGAATAATTTATGAGAATTTTAGAAACAATCGGAATGAGATTCCGAGATACGTGGAATATTTTATAATTTCTCGAACTATTGAGTTCCAGACAAAAACGGAGAAATTCAAAAAATTGTGGAATTGAACCCACGAGTAGAACTCAAGATTTAGAGCATTTCTATGGATGTCTATTTTCAAAATGGACAATGATTATTGAATTAAGAATTTACGAAGGTTGATTAACAGAAGTTTAATACATGAAATAACGAATATGGATCCACGACTAATAGGATTGCACCACATGGCACTTTATCCCTTCATCAATTTGCTCAATCATTTACTTTTGTTGAAAGAGTGCGGTGCACGGTTGTTTGTTGAGTAAAAGAAAGAATTGGAGGAAGCAGCTCATTTGACTCACCTCTTCTCCCGCATGCCAATCGCACCACCTGCTTCCTGTCCCATTTCCTCTCGTGATTTTCAGACCAACTGAGCGAGAAATGGCCAACTATGTCTAAAGGGCGAAGCAAGATCATACTTCAAGTTTCTGTAGACAGTGAAATTGTCCAAATCTGTCGAGTATCATGACCATTTACAGGCCCTGTAGGTAAGCTTTTCGATTATATAACCTCCGTCGAAACTTCGACCAAACGTTGATGAATCTGTACATAAGCTATATATTCTTGTTCCTCATGATGTTAGGAACATTTTGGTTGTGTTGACAATCACCATAGCTGGTCGTTCGCCGGAACTGACTAAGGAAAGACACATGTAGGTAGGGTTTTCCAGCATTTCTTCATGTGAAAGTTCTTCCATTTCCAGCGATGTAATCGTCGATCAAAGCATTTCATCATATTCTTGTTGGTGTCTTGAGGTCGGGGGTGAGTCGGGAGTGGTTAGTTTGTACGGAAACAGCCGCGGGTGGCTGCTGTTGCCGTCGTCTTCCTCATGCAAAATGCGTAGCTGCTGCTGTTGACCTGCGCGTCGATCGACACTGCCGACATTGGTCGACGTGGCCCGCATCGACAGTTGTGGCTGGTGGCGGTCAACGCAGCAACGACTGTAGCGTGTTTTCTTACCCATATTTTATCTGTTTCGTTATATTTTCGATGCACGCTCATATGTACTGAATTTGAATCATATTATACTCAATTACATGCGACTAAATTTAATTCGGACGTCCGGGATTGATTATATTGAACATGCAACTACGGTTACATGTTGAATTGTTTATTATACACATGAACTCCGAATTTGATTTTCTTTTATCTGTGGACTTTTTAATTGATCTGATGAAGATTATAAGAGTCCCATGCATGTTTGAGATACGAATAGTGCATGTTGGGTAGATGAGTTCATGTTCGTCATATCGTTGAATCAGTCCATCTTAGAACCTGAAGTATGCGATAATATCAGTTGTCCACTAATTAATCCGCCTAATTTGTTCT
The DNA here is from genome assembly GCA_026898455.1 of Plectranthus barbatus. Lineage (NCBI taxonomy): Eukaryota > Viridiplantae > Streptophyta > Magnoliopsida > Lamiales > Lamiaceae > Plectranthus > Plectranthus barbatus. The sequence continues at coordinate 23,634 of JAPKLW010004472.1, forward strand.
ATTCTCTTGTGCTATTAATTGAAGGAAACATAGGGTAACAGGGGAGCTTTCAATCACGAAACTACTTACTTGCGCAATATCTGTAAGCTTTTAAGGCGGGGACGATTTTATGCCTATTTTCCCTTTATTTTGAGTTGTAAGCTCTATTTTCTAAAAAGCATGCAAAATGACTTGTTTTGAACTATTTGTCTGTGCCAAATTGTTTTGATTTCATATTTGTTCCTCTGGTCATGACCAGGGAGAGTTGGTTTAATGAGGATATAATCGGGATTCGCAGGGAATCCTGAGCCAAGACTCTTAAACCCTGAGGGCATTATCCTTTGTTGTCTAGAGTCGGGCTCAGAATTGGTCACTCAATGGAGTATTGATACCTTCGGAGAAATAAGGAGAGACACATGCCGTGTCTTAAATCGATCAAGATCTCAATGTAGTGAGTTTTGAGACCAGTACACTAATTGATGAAGGTAGGTCGAGTGGTTTGCCATTCCCAACTATTCATCATGGCTTGGAAGTAGGTCAACTTCCAGTCACACAACGGTAAAACATATATATATTTCATTTTGAGTGAATCTGCATGCAGTATGGCTAAATTTTTTGAATAAAACACTGTCAAACGCTTTCTTAAAATCCCATGGTTTATTCGTGTGCTGCATAACATTCATATCTATTCAGGTATGGTTTGTTTTCGGGTCATGTCCTCATCACGGGGTACATTGTACTAAGCCCCTGTGCATTATTTCTAAAATGTGCAGGTTAACAGCACCGATGCGGAGGTGTAGAGGGCATGATTGTCTGGATAAGAACCTTGATCCTGATATATGCTTCTTCATATGCATACCTCCACTGCGTAACACTGTGTTGCATGAAACTCTAAACTTATTTCCTTCCCTGGTTGTGATAACAAATGAGAACTGAGCTACTTGTTATTATCATCTATTCGTACTCTTTGGATACGAGGTTGATTTTTCATTACAAACTATGCTTATTCAAGTGTTGTTGTTGAACTCATTGGATTTGAACCGTTATTTATACTTGTTTGTTCAAGTCTTCCACTCTTTAAATCACCCAATCCATTGTAGCGCGTCCTTAAATTTGGGAAGACGAGCATGGGGCATTACAAATATTTCTCCAAGAGAAGATAATAATGAATTAATCATCCTATAACAATGATAATCGAGTGAAGAGTTAAATCTTTTTGGTTTCTAATCTTGTTGGTTTCTACTCGTAATTCATATATTTTTTTTACTTCAATATAAACCTTTGAGATTGAAGAAATCTATTGAAAAAGAAATGGATGTAATAGCTCATTTATAAAAGTCGACAAATAGATAAATTATAAGCTAATGTAATGTATCAATATATTAAAATTTTAACGTTACATTACAACATCACATATATTAGAAAATGAATCCTATAGTTAGATATTGGAAAATGAATAATTTGTACCAATTCGAAATATTGAACATCACATCTTCTATATATGCTTTAAAATAATTTTATCTGCATTTGTAATATATATAATGGTGATCATATGAGAAATGTCGTTAGTATGAAAAATGAGAAATACTGTATTTTAATATCAAAACTAAAATTACACCTGCGCGATGCGCGAATTAAACATATAATATTTTTTATAATATTAAAATATTATTAATAGAGTTATATATTTATAATAATTTTTATTCATCAATATCATATGTTGGTAGATTATAATGCTAATAATAATAATATTAAAAAATACAAACCTACATATAGAAGTTTAATTTAAAATTAGTCCACAAAAAATTATACTTAAACAATATAAAAAATAGTAAATATAATGAATTATTGAAATGTAAGATTTCTAAAAAAATGAAAAATATAATCACATTATAATATTTTGTATCGTATATTGATATTGTAATAGAAAATTGTGAATAAAATAAAAATAATGTTGATGTGATGTTTTTGAGCGGGAAAGTGGTAAAAGTGTAATTTTTTAGAACTTCTCTCATTTAGTATACTTATAGATACTGCAATTTTAACATCAAAATCTTGCATTTAAAAAAATCTCAATTTTAACATCAAAATCATGCATTAGGACTTGTTTTCATTTTATCTTCAATATTCTTCATTTTTATCTTTGATTTCCTTCATTGTATTTTTAGATCATCATTTTATTGAAAAAATTGTTCACTTTTATCTAAAATTTTGTTTATTTTATCTTAAATTTTGTTCATTGTTTATTTTCATTTCTCATACTAACGACATTTCTCACCTGAACACTATCCTGTACATAGGGAGTGGATCCCATAATAAAAATTAATTTGTGCTAAATAGGAATGAATCTTTACCATTCATCTAAAAAAATCAATGGTTGAGATAAATTTTTTTTCTATATTTCATGCTTAATTGCTTTATAAATTATGCTTAATTGATTAAGCACGGTTTATAAAGTAATTAAGAACGAACGAAAATTATGCTTAATTTTTCAATTCTTGATGATTTAATCTCAACATTTGATGCTATCAATCCAATAGCTGAAATTCATTCCTATTTAATACAAACTTTAATTTTAACACTTAATCATAATTCTCTCTCTGTATATATATAACTCTTGATTTATTATTTAAGCAAATAAATTTGAATTTTTTCTTATTAAACTGATGGTGAGGATGCACAACCATTTAAGTGGTGATTTTACACATTTTTTTTTAGATATTAAAGGTAATATTGTATATTTCTATTTTATTATTAATTAATTATAAAAATTAATGATTTTTTGTGGTGTGATCAACATTATATAAATGAAAAAAATTATTAAAAATATTCAATCCAATCTTCACTCGGTCGACCCCAAACCTCCTCCAACCTTTGAGGTTTGTGGAGCCCAAACACACATTTCTTTTATTTTTTTTAATTGATCGATTAATAGAGTGATACTACCTCCGTCTCGCTATAATTGCTTTTCATTTTGACACATTAATTTTGGAGCTAATATTTAATAGCTAATTGTGGTTAATAATAAAATTGACAATCGTAATTAACTTATTTAAGTCTTAAACAAGCTAATTACGATTGTCAATTTTATTATTAACCACAATTAGCTACTAAACACTAGCTCCGAAATTAATGTGCTTAAATGAAAAGTGACAATTTTAGCGGGACGGAGAGAATAACCTTCATGTACATATGAACCTCACCAATCTGACTCCAATGCTATAAATACAGCCCTGTCTTGATTCATTAGCTTCAACATCAACATCAGCATTTTCCCTATCTTTGAAACTAGCAGATCTTCATAACAATGGCTCCAGTTTTAGTCTCTGATGTCAAAGTTGGCCATGCTTTGGATGTTCAAGAGCTGAGTAATGGTAAACCATCTCATGTTCCTGACCGATTT
>JAPKLW010004473.1:0-17067 GCA_026898455.1 Plectranthus barbatus
TGATGAGTTTGCCTTCTGGCTCATCACGGGTTCCCTGTCTAGAGAATTAAGACATAAGTATGAACACCTCGAAAGAGCTGGAGAGCTTTGGAAGGAACTCTCGACGGCTTTTGGCAAAGTGGAGCGAACTATTAACTGTAAGCTTGTGCACAATCTTGATGTCTGTGATTGATCTCATGAGACAGTTTACTGTGCGGGGTGGTAATATCAGTGCGCAAGGCGAGATTGATATTATCTTGAATTCTCATCCGGAATCCTATTATGACTTTAAGGTAGTTGCTGCTGCAAAGGGAGAGTATGCTCTGCATGAGCTGCTTGAGGATCTTGTAGTGGAGCAGTCTACCATGCGAGCACGGAAACCTGTTATGTCTGGTTCTAGCACTAGTTCGACAACCTCTAAGGTTGGAGATGATGGTGCTGAGAGCTAGTTCAGGAAAGCAGGCAGTGATAGCAAGTCTAGGAAGGGGAAGAGAGCCAAGGTCACTCCAAAAAAAAACGAGTGTGCTGGACGCGGAAAGGTGGATTGTCCGAATGCCAAGGGACAAGGTACGTCATTTGCATTAGTAACGGAAACATGTTTAGCATCGGTTTCTACTCATTCGTGGGTAGTGGATACTGGAGCTACTGATCATGTTTGTTATATTTGCAGGGGTTCACACCGAGGAGGGTGCTGAAGAATGACGAGGTTACCATCTCGATGGGGAACCCAGCACAGTGAGTGCAGCTGCCATTGGAGATTTCACCTTGTACTTTGATGATTCTGTTTTAACATTGAGAGATGTTTTGTATGTGCCGAATTTTGGGCGAAACCTTATTTCAGTTTCCAAACTTTATGTTGATGGATATTCAGTTATTTTTGATAGTGGTGTTTCTATCATTTGTAATAACGGTGTTATCTGTCGTGGAATGCTGAATAATTCTCTCTATGTTGTTAACTGTAATCATAAGTCTTCCGCATGTATTGCATGTAATTCATCCGTAATTGATAATCCTAGGAAGAGAAAACTAACTTCTTCTGATGAGGATCTTACGTATCTCTGGCACTTGAGACTGGGTCACATCAGCTTGAAGCGGATTCAGAGACTTGCAGATGACGGCACATTGGACCTAGTCCGGGCTGTACCATATCAAATCTGCGAATCCTGCATCGAGGGCAAGATGTTAACTAGACCTTTCAAGGCTAGTCAGTCTCGAGCAGAGGACGTGTTCGAATTGATCCATTCTGACTTATGTGGACCGATGTCCACGCAGGCTCGTAGAGGGTACGAGTACTTCGTCACTTTCATTGACGACTACTCAAGGTACGGATACGTTTACCTGCTTCGCTACAAGTCTGAATGCTTTGAGAAATTCAAAGAGTTCAAGGCTGAGGTAGAAAAGAAGGTCAGGAAAACTATCAAGTCGCTGCGATCTGACCGCGGTGGCGAATACCTCGGTAACGAGTTCCTGCAATATTTGTCAGAAAATGGGATTACATCCCAGTGGACTACACCGGGTACTCCCCAGCAAAACGGTGAAGCTGAAAGCTCTTCTAGAGATGGTAAGATCAATGATGAGTTATGCAAACTTACCAATTTCGTTTTGGGGCTACGCATTGGATACAGCAGCTTACGTGCTTAATGTGGTGCCTTCTAAATCAGTTCCTAAGATGCCTTCTGAGCTCTTCCTTGGTCGCAAACCTAGTTTGTGCAAGTTTAGAGTATGGGGCTGTCCGGCACACGTACTGTCGAAGGAACCTGATAAGTTAGAAAGCAGGTCAAAAGTAATGATGTTCATAGGGTATCCAGGCAAACGAAAGGTGGTTACTTTTACTGTCCTGAGATTCAACGAGTCGTTGTTAGCACCAACGCTAGATTCTTGGAGGACGAGTATGTGAGTAATCACAAGTCAAGGAGTGATATCGTTCTTCAAGAAATTGAAAACGAGAATGCAATTCCAAGGGAAGGGGAACGTGTAGATGTGGGTGCTCCTGTGAGAGGCACAACACCACAGACACGTTCTTCAGTGCAAGGTGCAGGATCACAAGTCACTTCACCTACTACTGACACGGCACCGATGCCTCATCGTAGTGGGAGAGTTATTTTCCAGCCTCAAAGGTACATGTTCGTGGGTGAGTCTTCGGACTTGAGCCCGGAAGACAGACATGAGGACTCTGACCCACTGACTTACGAAGAGGCAGTACAGGACAAGGATGTTGCCAAATGGCGTGTCGCCATGGATTGTGAAATTGAATCCATAACTGCTATGGATGTATACCAGAAAACTGATTTGCCGGATGGCTTTAGGGCCATAGGGTGCAAATGGGTATACAAGAGAAAGAAAGGGGCAGATGGAAAGATCAAGGCTTTTAAAGCCAGGCTGGTGGCAAAGGGTTATAGTCAGAAAGAGGGCATTGACTATGACGAAACCTTTTCACCCGTAGCCATGCTCAAATCCATCCGGATACTCCTTGCCATAGCTGCGCATATGGACCTCGAGATCTGGCAGATGGATGTCAAAACCGCTTTTCTAAACGGTTACCTTGAAGAAGGTAGAGACATCTATATGCAGTAACCTGAGGGCTACGTGTGCAAAGGCGAAGAACATCTTGTCTGGAAGCTTAGGAAGTCCTTGTATGGACTTAAGCAAGCTTCAAGGTCGTGGAACTTACGCTTCAACGATGTGATCAAATCCTATGGATTTGCACAGTTGGAAAACGAAAGTTATGTTTACCGACTTTGTGTCAGTTGGAGCGTGGTCTTCCTTGCACTTTACGTTGATGACATACTCCTATTTGGAAACAACGAGGGAGTGATGTCGGAAATCAAGGCATGGTTATCCGAACAGTTCCAAATAAAGGATCTGGGAGAAGCTGGCTACATTCTTGGGATTAAGGTCTTACGAGATCGTAAGAGAAGAATGTTGAGCTTATCCCAGGCATCCTATGTGGATACTGTGATAGCCCGGTTCAGCATGCAAGTCGCCAAGAAAGGCTTGCTCCCTTTCAGACATGGCGTTCGTCTTTATGGTGGGCAGTGTCCTCAGACACAGCAGAAGAAAGACGAGATTAGTCTTGTACCATATGCTTCGGCTGTGGGTAGTCTCATGTATGCGATGCTATGTACCAGGCCAGATATCTGTTATGCCGTTGGCATGGTAGCAAGATATCAGTCTAACCCTGGACAGGCGCACTGGACTGCTGTAAAGCACATCCTCAAGTATTTGAAAAGAACTAGGAATTTCTGCCTAGTTTATCAAAGTGAGGATTTGTGCCCTGTGGGTTATACAGACTCGGATTTCCAAGGGGACCAGGATGAGAGGAAATCGACCTCAGGATATGTGTTTACCCTGGGAGGTGGAGCTGTATCTTGGAGGAGCTCAAAGCAGAAATGCATTGCTGACTCCACCATGGAGGCGGAATATGTCGCCGCCTCCGACGCCTCGAAAGAGGGGGTGTGGCTCCGGAACTACCTTTTAGAGTTGGGCATGATCCCGAGTTTGCCGAGGAGCATCACAATTTATTGTGATAACTCTGGTGCAGTGGCAAACTCAAAGGAACCGCGGTCTCACAGGGCAAGCAAACACATAGAGAGAAAGTACCATATCATACGAGAAATCGTATCGAGGGGCGATGTGCTGATTAAGAAGATTGACACTACTGACAATCTTGCTGATCCGTTTACAAAGAGCTTGCCATAGAAAGTTTACGAAAGACATATTCGTGAGCTGGGTCTGAGGTGGATGTCGACCACTGATAGTGGTTAAAGTGACAGCAGACTAGATAGACGGACTGTATACTCTGTAATAGCTTAGTTATGCTTTTAGTATAAGTGGGAGATTGATGAGTTTTGTATACTGAAAGCATTTATTACAATGAGTATACAACGGTTTATTTCACCTATCTGTTAACAATCTTACATGTATGAACAATGGTATCCTCTTGTCTCACCGATAGGGACGATCATACGGCGTGTTGTAGATCGCAGAAGACAGTATGATCACTTGACCTAGTGAGACATAAACCTGATCACAGTCGAGACAGCGTATGAGGATACATCTGTCCGGATGGCTGCGGCATTGTCGGAATAAGTAGTCTGTCTTGGTTACTTGACATGCTGGTACGCAGAGGTGGCGTATTGATGGATCGCAGTGAGATATATTCGTCTGTCTGACATCAGCGAATAAAAGATCTTGTTATATTGATTGAGTCCAAACCCTAACGAAGGTTCAGGGGTTTGCACAGGTTGACTGTTGCTTTGACTTGCCATGGTGGAGAGCCTAAGTAACGTGCTCGTATATCCGCATCTTGGGTAACAGCAGTTCGTGTAGTACCGCCTGAGACTGGACTTAGGTAACCATATCCGAGTGATAGGATGGGGACATTCCCTGAGGAGCTCAATAACATTCATCGTGCCAAAGTCCTGCAGGCTGATTAAGTTCAGGCACGAGTGATAAGGTTTGAGTGGTACTACTCAGGAATTATAAGATATTAATTAATTGTAGTCAGAGCTTGTCAGAGGCTCCGATTAATTAATGGATGTCCGATAACCTTAAATATGGGGATTCTCAATTAATGCAACCCGTTCTCATAACGTGGTAATAAAGGGGTAGGTCAGTATTAATTCTGTGGTGAAAAAGAATTAATATTAATTAATTAATTGTGTCATGGGTTGTGGACATGGAAATTAATTAATTTATAGGCCCACTTTATTATTTGCATTAGGTCCCAGGACTGGCCCAATTAAATATGCTGAATTGAGCCCAAAATGGCCCATTAGGGTTTCCAACCCTAGGTCTATAAATAGACAGCTCTCTCTCATAAGTCATAACACAGTTGAAACACACTAAACCCTAGAGAGAGGGGAGGCGCCGTTTTTGGAGTTCAAAGGAGGAGAATTTCGATTCTGGTCCTGCTCAGATTACAGATCTACGGAGTCCTCACCAGTAGTAGATCTGAACAGCATTGGGACACAGCCCTGAAGATCTAATCTGGAGAACAGATTTTCTTTCTTCCTTCTCTTTCTGTTTCGATTTTAATCTAGAAATTAGATCTCTGATTTCTGTTTCCGCAGATTAAATCGGATTGCGTGGTTGAATTGGAATTTGGAATTCAAACGCGAAAGATCGGTTCAGACTCGACGGAGTTACGGTAAACCCTAAATCCACAATTCTTCGTATTAAATTCATAGGAGCATGCTAGGGTTTTGAGAATTCTAATTATGAGCAATATCCATAGATCGATCCAGTTCAGTTTGGTTTTGGTGATTCGGTTCACGGAAAAACCCTACAGCTACTGCTTGGTGACCACAGCTGCGCGTCACAACGTGAGATGGCTGCAAGCAGAGACCCGCCACGCGCCTCCTGCGCGCGGCCATTGCTTTGTCTACTGGCGGCTGCGCCTGCTGCGCGAGGCTACTATCTGTTTCAGCCACCGGAAAATAGATGCACACTTGTTGTCGCTGTTCTTGTTCTCACTTGCAAACTGGTTTACAGATTGAATAAAAAATACAACAAATCTAGATCTATTACACATTTTTTCTATCAATCTAATCGCGGATTTTCTCGTGATTTAAAACCAAAAACAAAAACCAGAGAGGGGCCACGAGAACAAAAACATCCATGACAAATAATAAATTCATCCATGAACATACATATTTATTTAATTACAATTTATTAAGGATAGAGCCTAAGAACTAGAACCTCGCTCTGATACCAATTGTAGGATTCGAGTCTACAATAGACAACGCGAATTGCCACTTTAATTTGCCAAGGATCGTTCTTAGGATATCGAAAATAAATATAAATTAAATAAATGAGGCGAACCTAAGCATACTCCTACAAAATTAATTGCAAAGGGATCGATCTATGGAATACCTGAACTCCAGCGACTGATCTACAGATCTAGATCGATGACGGAGACTTGTTCCAACAGATCTGATCTTCTGATCTGTTCCCTTGCTCAATCCGGAAATCTGGTGAGGATACCCTACCGGATCTACAGCCGCCCACTCTCTCCAATCTCTCTAGGGTTTCTGATTTGAAACTTCAAACTTATGAGGGAAAATGAGAGATTTATTTATATATATAGATCTGGAGAATGGGCTATTATGGTTAAATAAACCCTAATGGGCTCTGAGCAATGTCGGGCCAGACCAGGGATCAAATGAAAATAATAAAGTGGGCCTCCTATTAATTAATTTCATGTTCAACCCAGAACATAATTAATTAATAAATATTAATTCATGCCACCAGAGAATTAATGCTGACCTACCCCTTTATTACCACGTTATTAGGAAAGGTTTGCATTGACTTGGTTAATCCCCATATTTAAGGTTTCAGACATTCATTAATTAATTCAGCGTATGACAATTAGCTATAATTAATTAATCTCTTATTATTCCTGAGTAGTACCACTCAACCCTTATCGCTTATGCTTGAATCAATGATTCAGCCTGCAGGACTTAGCATAACAAACCTCGTGAGCTTCCAAGGGAATGTCACCATCCTGAAATAGATATGGTTATCTAAATCCAGCCTGAGGAAACCCCACACAAACTGCCATCACCCAAGATGCAGATATATGAGTACATGTAAGACTCTCCACCATAGCAAGTCAAAGTGACAGTCAACCCACGTGTGCCACTCAGCTTTCAATAGACTTTAGATCCGACCAAGTTACCGAGATCTTTACTCATTCATACGTCAAGTAGAATGGTTCATCTCACTGTTGATCCTATCAATATATTGAGATGTACCGGTGTTGGGAAATCTGTCTAAGGTTTCCTTTCCCAGTAGCTTTCTTGTTTAGATTATAGTTTTGGTGGATCAAATCCTAAGTCCTACCAGCGTCAGTTGTCTCTACATAGATCTGGTCTTAAATGTAAAGTCCTGTTTAGATCTTTTGAGTTGTAAGTCGCAGCTGATCAAGACTCATGCTGACACTGTTCACCAGCATGAGTAACGCTTACCACTGGCTACTGTTCACCAGTTGGGAAGAGTTTCATCAGCAGGCGGATGACAAAGACTCATGCTGACACTGTTCACCAGCATGAGAAGCGCATATGACTGGCTACTGTTCACCAGTTGGGAAGGGTTTCATCAGCAGGCGGCTGACAAACCTTACCAGGAGAATACGTGTTCTTACACTATTCACCAGCGGTGATTTCACCAGTAATGGGAGATTCCGAGAAGAGAACATCTAGAGATTTGGTAGACTTCGATGATGCCAGGGCAAGTCACCAGCAGAGACTGCCAGCACAAGATCACCAGTATGATCTACCAGTCAGATGTTACCAGCAGAATTCCAGATTCTCTCTCCCAGCGCTGTAGAGACAAGAAGAAGATTCTCTGAGGAATCGACTGACAAAGGATGACTTTTAAGGAAGGATTACTTAAAGTCTATCAGTCACAAGACGCCAGTCTTATTCCTCGGACTGACTAATAGAGCCGTTCTGACACAAAGAGATCTGTGTCAGATAAAGAGGTCAAAGGTATGGTTCCTTCCGGAAAAACATACCTGCCGCCGTCAGAAGGACATCCGAGGTCTGACACCTTTCCGGATGAGTCCAAACGGCTAGAAAGTTTGAATCGGTTCCTGCGGCTATAAATACGTCGCAACCACCAACATTCAAACATTAGAGAACCTCGGTTGACACATTGAATATTAAGATATCTCTGCTCAACCACCGAAAGAACTGAAGTTATTGCAAGAACGCAAAAAGTACTTTCGAGGCTTTTCATAAAGCTTTCCGTGTGTTGATTTATCAAACACGAGACTTCAAGCTTCAGCTTGTAAGTTAAAGATCTCACTTGGTGTTCTTTCTCCTTCGAGAAAGTTCACAGCAGCTCCTGTGCTCACCAGCACTCGAGTTATTACGGGCATTCTGCCGTAGAGATTGTTACGTTCTTGGGAGAACTAAAACACCCAGCTAGCGGTGGAGGTTGAAGTGACGTGCTCGCACTCCATCAGCTGTGAAGAGTTGAAGAAGGATCCAGGACCGGGAGCGGTTGATCTAGTGAACTAGTGGACGAGGCATTCACCAGCTAGAGATAGATCGTAGGACACCTGTACCTGATTACTCTTAGTGGAATTTCCAGTGCTTCGACTGGAGAGTGGACATAGATCGATTGATCGAACCACTATAAAATCCTTTGTTATTTATCAGCTTTCAGCATTTCATTCATATTTTAAACCCAGCACTCAAGTGCTGGAGTATATTCTGAAACTGATATAATTGTGCAAACAAGGCTAAAACTTTCTAAGTATTGAATCACCAGCTGACCAGTTGTCAGCTGCGTACTGAGTAACCAGCACCAGCTGACCAGTTGCCAGTTGTCAGCTGTGTGTAAGTAGCGTGCAAGAAAACAATTAACTTTATTTCCGCTGCGTAACGTATATACTCTGAAAAACCGGGACCAACAACCGGTCACACAAAGAAGTCAAGATAAACCACTTATGGACTTGTGTGCCGCAGCCTTAACCGACAGCCAAACCAGAAACTATCTCAGCTGTGATAACTATTTATATCTCTCTAGGTCGAACGATCTATACGATCTTCTGTGATCTCTTACACACCGTATGATCTCCCTATCGACGAGATAACTGGATGTGTTTGTTCGCATCGTATGATTGTTAATTCAGACATGAGTTATTTATTGCAAGTCATTAATGATTACCAGTATATCAAACATAACGTTTCCCAATATACCAATCATAATGCTTTTATGTATACAATTCCAACACGACTAACCTTACAGTAGAGAGAATTCAAACCAACAAAAAGTTCACAACCACCGGGATAAATTGCCAGAAGAGAGAAAGAAGTGGGCTTCGCGAGGAGTAAGAAAAATAAAGGTGACTTGATGTTCGTAACCGGATATGATTCATATTCCTACAAACCCTCCATAACTTCCTAAAACTATGCATGAATTTACGGTTATACCCGCACTAAGCGACAAACTCGCTTCCAACTCCTCCGTACAACTATCAAAGTGGCGCCCGGACCTACGATCCGACTAACCATGACCAGGGATCCCAGGATCCACACATACACACAACCTTTTAAGGTTCGATCCATGCATACAACCTCATGGTCCTACGAATCACTAAATCAAAACCCCACGCATGAGCTCCCCACGGGGATGCACAAAGTTTTATACATGAGAGCTTTACTCCCATAAAGCGGGACATCCTAGGGGATGTCCCCCCTCCTATCTCGTGGTTCCGGACACACGAGTTGAGCTCGCAAGACAGCTCCACAGAGCTACTTGCATTCTGGTGTAGGGACCACCAAGCTGACCCCCACAACTGTCAAACTCACCCACAGGGAGTTTGACCCTCCGTATGAGAAAAGGACATTACAAGGACCGCTCCAAGGCTCCCGATGCGTCCTAACGAGGAGCACGAAATTTCCACGCTTTGAGCACTTGCGTTGTGACAGGTTCGACCCAACTATTCAACCTTGGGGCCTCCCTGGCGATCAAGCCCAACCCCGAAGGGGCTATTGTTGGGCCCAAATTTGATTGGGCTATCTCAGTCCAGGCTCACCGTAGTTAACTAAGGTCCAAATACGAAAAGTCCAGCACATGGAATCTCCGGCTCAAAGGCCAAGCGACTTGGGAAGAACCATTTACAAGACCACGAACCTCAGTCAAGGTCTCAGGTCACGAGCCTAGATCGCTAAAAATTATTAACGACTTAGCATAGCTAATAATATAGCGGCAAAATAAAATTATTGATCCCACGAGGAATGAAAAAATGAATAATCCTAAGTATTGAACTATTGCTTCTCGAAAAATTGTTTGAGACAATCAAATTTTGAAAGATTTTGGTATCATCAACTTCAAAAACTAAATAGAAAGCAGTTTCCAATCAATTATCAATTATCTCAGACAGATTAAATTAACTGGATTTTCAATCAGATGCAAGAATACAGATTCTAGGGATTTTTATTACTATCATTCCTAACATGTAAAGATAAATTCATCAAATGCCAATTTAATTCCTTGAAAGATGGAAATCAGGAAAATATTGCAAACTTCTTTGTCGGACAGTTTACAAAGTAGATTATCGCAATCCCTTTACCCTTTCGGTCTCAAGAAATAATGCAAAAACTCCAGAAAATAGGAGATTTTTCCTATAATCTAATTCCCTCTTTTTAAGACAAGAACAAATGATTATATTGTGAAATCCTTTTCTTGTTAATTAATTTTCACCTTTTAAGTCTCAAATTAATCAACTGAAAACCTAAATAAGTGGCCAACAAATCTAGGTTTAATTAAAAGCACATAATTTCACAAATCAATCAAGGAAAGTCATTTGAATGAATAAATCTAAAACATGTATTTAGGATAGGTTTTAAACCCTAGAATCTGATTATAAGATTAGTTCATCATATTCATAATAGAAGACATCATGAAAAGAATAAACCTGGAATAATAACTTGCATTGATTAAATCGGAGTCTTCATGAAATAGTTCTCCTCCATACAATGTCTCAAACTTCAGAATAATAATAAAACTTCAACTCTGCCTTGGAAATAATGTATAATTCTCAAAATCAAATGTCTAACCTAAAAATCTCGAAAACTAGAGTTTATATAGGTGTAGAAACTATCCCCAAAAGGCATTAAATTAAACAAGGAAAGAAAGGCATAAAGATCTTCAATTCTCGCCCCAGCAACGTCCATCTCGGCCAAGATGAGGTCCATATCGGCCGGGGTGGACTCGATCTGATCCTCTCAAGTCGACCATCCATCTCGGCCGTGGCAGAGTTCACCACGACCGGGATGGAGCTCCCGCGTCGATTTGAAAATGGTCGAAATAGCCTTCACCTCGGGCATGCAGGACGGTCGGGATGCTTCCCATCTCGGCCGAAACAGAGCTGTTCGGCCTGTTTTCCATCTTGCTCCAAACTTAGCCATTTTCCTGCGAAGTTTCACCATCAATCGACTATATAACACTCAAACACAACGATGCACAAATAAGCATGATAATAACGCAACTTGAACACTAAATGAACAAAAACTCATTGATAAGTTAGCGAAATAACGAACTTATCAAGCCACAGGTAAGGTCAAGGTCCCAAGAAGCACAACCTAGGGCTAGGGACCCTTAGTTCACGACCCACCTAGAAGATCAAGTAGTCAAGGTTCCAGCCCGCGTAAGACTCAGAAGACCGTTGGAAATCCAAATCTAACTATCCCACGAAAATTGGAACTTCTCCCAAGTTCCTCGCATTGCCAGCAGGGGAGACATCCGATCAGATAAGGATCCCGTCGCAAACAACCCAGAGGACCGTTGAAGAATCTTAGCTAAACGGCCTCCGAAAAGGACACAGCCGTCGTCACCCGCCACAACCGCCGAGGAAGACGGAACCACCTCCTAAAATCCTTAGGGTTGTAACAGCTCCTTTTGAGCTATATAAGAGGAGTTGCTAGGTCATTTTGGCCAGGATTTTCGCATATTATCACTCACACTTTGTAATTCGACGATTATCCGGTTCTTGCTTAATCAAATTATTTCCTTTTCTTATCGTTGCTCAATCATTTTATCTTTGTTACTATACAAGTTCCAAGGGTCACAATATAATCACAAATCGAACCTCAACAAGTAGGGGCGGCAAATGGGTTAGGTTCATGTTGGCGGGTCGGGTTGCGACCTGATCGATAGTAACACGCAACACGCCAACCCAAATTAGAGTCGTTATTTTTTCGGGTCAGAAAATTCAACCCGAATCCGACCTATTTATTATTAAGTCAACCCGAAAGTGATCTGAATGACCCGTTTAATTATAATAAAAAAATTAACATATTACACAACATTACCTGTTAACACGAAAATGACATGTAAACACGAAAAAACTCAAAGATGACTCGAAAATGACAGGAATATTGTATAATTATTACATAATTATATAATAAAATTAATATATTTCGAATCAAATGGATTGTGTGGGTTAACCCGAATCTAACCCGAACCCAACAGGAAAATTAAATGAGTTTGCAGGTTTGACCCGAAACTAGCCCGAAAATAAAATAGATTGACCCAACCCACTTTTTTTTTTCGTGTAAGGTTCATGTCGGGTCAGAGATTACAACCCTAAATTTTAGGACATAATTATTAAATCTTTACATACGTGAAATATAAAAATGTGATTTCCCCATTACACAATCCACTAAATTTGGCCAAAATATTAGCTAAATAATGTACAACATCGGTGTCTATGTCGGTTGGATTTCTTTGTTTCCTATATTTGTAATGTGTTCCAGCAAAGTGCCCATTTTTCGAATCTCTTGTAAATTTGGGAATTAAATTTAAATTTTTTATCCATAAATAAGCAATTATCAATTATGTTCCAGCAAAGTGAAGTAGTGAACCCTGCACGGGACGAGACAAGCCCGTTATGGCGGTTCGATATTGGATGCTGAGTATACCCTGGAGCCCACGCTCCCCCATCTAATCAAAATTTGAATTTGTGTTTCATGTGCATTTGAGTTTACATTTCATTTGAATTTGAATCTGCTTTTTTACATTTTTGCCAATGCTTTACCATTGATTACAATTGAAATGGAGCCACACAATATTATATTGGAGTTCGGATGGACCCACATTTTGGAAATGGATTTTGACCATTTTAGAAATCATAGAATAAAATGTTGTGTTAAAAAAGGCGAGAAGAAAAGTCACACCTTCTTTCTCTAACCTATATTAATTTGTGAAAATTCTTGAAATGAAATATATTTATATTTACACACACATATATATATATATATATATATATATATATTCAAAGACACCGCCTTTAACCAGTACTTTTAAACCCACACCTTGAATAATTTATTTCAAAGGAGAGTCCGTGTGAGTTCAAAGATTCATTTCTAATAAATCTTTCGTGTTAATAAGGTTTGTGTTTTACATTTGAAGTTCAAAGATTTAACTTTTGTTAGTTTGTTTCTGGATTCTTGTATGTGCTTGAATGGTTTCTTTTGTTTTATTTATAGGTAAATATTCGATGTTTAGTATGTTTTGTAAGATTTTGATTTATTCATCTTTTCATGTTCAAATATTTGATTTTAGTTCTGCATAATGAATTGATGTTTTTATGTCTGTTTTAAAGTTGTGGTTTTATGATGTGGGTTGGGATTTGTAGAGCTGTTGTCTCATGGAAAAGGGGCTTTTGTTTAATTGGTCGATAAACTTTCCAGGAAGACTATTTCTATTGACAACCTGGTTATATTGTTTGGATAATTCTTTGGGTTTTCCGGTCAGAAAAATGTTTTATTAGCAGAGCCAGGATGTTAAGACATGTCTAACTTGCTAGAATTTATAAAATA
Organism: Plectranthus barbatus; assembly: GCA_026898455.1. Taxonomy (NCBI): domain Eukaryota; kingdom Viridiplantae; phylum Streptophyta; class Magnoliopsida; order Lamiales; family Lamiaceae; genus Plectranthus; species Plectranthus barbatus. The sequence goes on from JAPKLW010004473.1 coordinate 13,314, forward strand.
TGAAAGTGATTCTGACTGATTGATCATCACATGCATATGGTTAATTATATGTGTATTTTGTCAATAATTTGCTTGTGCTAAGTGCTACTTTGCCCTTCCTTTTCTGATTTTGATGTGCAGTGATTCAAAAAATAAACACAACCCTACTGGTCCGGATATGGAAGCTGGATTTCATGTGGGAGAAGGATTGGCTTTGCATAAGAACTGCTCAAAATTGTTGGAGTTGGCGGCGACCGGAGATTTGGCCGGATTTTTGTTTGAAGTGGAGGAGATGGGTTGTGATATTGATGAAGTGAGCTTTTGGTATGGAAGAAGCTTTGGATTGAAGCAGACGGGGTTTGAAGAGAGAACTCCATTGATGATTGCAGCTTTGTATGGAAGCACAGAGATTTTGAAGTATATACTTGAGACTGGCCTTGTTGATGTCAACAGAGCAAGTGGCTCGGATGGTGCCACAGCCCTTCACTGTGCTGCTGCCGGTGGCGCGTGGTCCTCGGTTGAGGTTGTTGAGCTCTTGATTGGTGCATCTGGGGATAACAAAGCTGTGGATGTCACTGGGAGGAAGCCTGGTGACCTTATTGCTCCATGTGTAAAATCTTGCACCAATTCATGGAGGAAGCAGCTCGAGATGCTGTTGAATGGCAAGAGCAGTGAGGCTGGTGAACTGAACGAAGAGGGGAGGAAAGCACCGCAGGCTGTGGGAGAAGGGAGTGAGAAGAAGGAGTTTCCTGTTGATATATGTTTACCTGATATAAACAATGGAGTGTATGGGAGTGATGAGTTTAGGATGTATAGCTTCAAAGTGAAGCCTTGCTCTAGGGCTTATTCTCATGACTGGACAGAGTGCCCCTTCGTCCACCCTGGCGAGAACGCGAGGCGACGTGATCCTATGAAGTATCACTACACCTGTGTTCCTTGCCCGGAGTTCAAGAAGGGGGCCTGTGCTAAGGGAGATGCTTGTGAGTATGCACATGGTGTTTTTGAGTCTTGGCTGCATCCTGCCCAATACAGAACCCGCCTTTGCAAGGATGAGACTGGCTGCTCGAGGAAGGTATGCTTTTTCGCTCACAAGCCTGAGGAGCTGCGGCCGTTGTATGCTTCTACAGGTTCAGCCTTGCCCTCTCCGAAATCTGTTTCTGCGAGTTTATTGGATATGTCAACAACGATGACCCCGTTTTCCCTTGGTTCGTCTTCATTGATGATGCCTAATGCATCAACACCACCGGTGTCACCTTCTGTGACTTGCTCGTCTCCAATGGCCGGAAGTATGTGGCAGAGCAAGGCCAACCTTGTGACTCCGCCAGCTCTGCAGCTGCCCAGCAGCCGGTTGAAGGCTGCTATCAGTGCAAGAGACGTTGACTTGGATATGGAGTTGCTTGGATTGGACAGAATCCGCACACAACACAGGCAGCAACTGGTTGAGGAGATGGCTAGTCTCTCGTCGCCTTACAGCCGGACGGTGGAATTGATGCCTACCAACCTCGATGATGTTTTCGGGTCTCTTGATCCTTCTCTACTGTCTCAGTTGCAGGGACTCTCACCCAAGATCAATACCACCTCGCAGCTGCAATCCCCTACGGGCCTACAGTTACGACAGAACACAAACCAGCTTCGAGCAAGCTACCCGTCCAATGTTTCATACTCACCATCAAGAAAGCACTCATCATACGGGTTTGAGTCCTCTGCGGCAATGGCTCAAGCGGTTATCAACGCAAGGCCAGCTTCCTTCACAAAACGGAGCCAGAGCTTTATTGATCGCAGTGGTGGTGGATATAGTTATGTCCATTCCGGCCAGGGGTCAGCCAATTCCCCCGGCCTAATTCCGCAGAAGCTCCCTGAGTGGAGCGCTCCCGATGGCAAGTTGGAATGGGGCTTCAATGGCGCAGAAGTGAACAAGCTTAGAAAATCAGCGTCCTTTGGCTTTCGGAGTGGCAATGCTACCACGGCCTTGCCGCCTTCTGACATGTACGAGCCGGACTCGCTGGTGAAGGACTTACCATCTGGTGGTGGCAGCGCCACAGGGCTACACAGCTCCAAGTATGGGGCGGCGGCTGGGGCGGTGGCCGATGCGATGCTGCCACATTGGCTGGAGCAGATGTACATAGAGCAGGAACAACTCATGGCTTGAGCAAAAATTGCTTGGGGTGATTGTTTAGGTTTGATGATAATCTTTCTGATTCATACCATTTTTAACATAATATCATTAGCTGTAGTTGATTAAGAAAAGGAGGTACATGACAGAATCTTGAAAGAGTTACTGATAGAGATTTAGTGATGAAACAGAGTTTTTTAGTCTGAAATTTGAGATTATTTAGTTTCTTGTTTTTTGATGATATATAAGTAAGTATGTGTATACCTCCATTGGGAACAGTTTCATGTGATTCTCATATAAATTTGAGGAATTAATTTCTGCTCAACATATCAATAAATTTGATATGAATTTGTATTATAATAATGAATATTAGTTGAGGTTTATGGAAAACGAAAACGAAAATCTGGGATAGAATTCGAATTGGAGTGGATAATGAAATTGGATTGGGTAATTCGTTAGTTGGAAAGGATATTAATATTCATTAATAAATTAATAAAAAATTATTTCACTTTTATTTACTTATTTAAATATTTAAATTATTTATTTAGTTTTAATATATTAATTTATGGTTCCTTTTTAAAGAATTAAATCTTTTAATTCTTATTTATATTTTCTCAAGTTCTTTTAGTAGTATCTTAATGGATTTTTATTCTATTGGATTTTACTGGATTGTTGGATCATAACTTATTGGATTCTTTGGATCGAATCAATATTGAATTAGGATTTGAGCTTATCATATGAAATAAAAATACGAATACGGATTGAAATTTTTATAAACGAATTATATCAGATCGATAATACTCCCTCCGTCCCAAGTAAATTGTCCATATTTCCTTTTTCGTCTGTCCCACAATATTAGTCCACTTTCCTAAAATAGCAAATTCTCTACACTCATCAATAAAATATTCATCCCACTAACTCCCACTACCACTCACATACATTGGTTATCGTGCCCGGTCAAATGTGGACAATTTGACCGGGACGGAGGGAGTAAATTGACACATTTTAAAAACGAATTATATCAGATCGATAATAAATTGACACAATAAATTAGATCTGCATCATTTAAATATTTGTTTTTCATTTTAAGAATTTATTTTAAAAATATCATATTTGCTGAAATTCATTCTTTTGTATTGATCAAAGATTAATAAACTTATTACAATTTAATATTTCAAATATATGTTATTAATAATTTTATATTTCAAATTAATTTAATTTAATGAGCAAGTTTGTTGGCAAACTAGCGAATTGAATACTAAAAAATTCAAATTTAACTTATTTAGTAAATAAATGTTACTCCCTCCGTCCCGGTGAAGTAGTCCCTTTTCTTTTCGGTACGGGAATTAAGGGTTGTGAGTGTAGTGGAATTAATATTTTATTGGTGAGTGTGAAAAAGGTTGCCATTTTAGGAAAATGGGACTATTCTATGGGACAAACAAAAAAGGAAAGTGGGACTACTTCAATGGGACGGAGGGAGTACTATATAAGTTCGAATAAATTTTTATGTAATAAAAAATAGATTTATACCTGTTGGTCCCGAAATTAGAGTATAAATATTTGCAGCGGAAATTAATAACGTGTTGCACTTATTTTTGAAAACTGACTTGAAGTCAGTTTTCAGTTTGGTAACACTTAGTTTTAGCTCGAAATAAGTTTTAG
>JAPKLW010004474.1:0-27003 GCA_026898455.1 Plectranthus barbatus
TCCGCGAACTTCATTATTACATATTTAAGGGTATCATTGTCATTTAGCCTGATGGTATCTCCCTAAAATAATTTCCATTTTCATTTTATCCTCCGCGAACTTCATTATTACATATTTGGATCTCTAATTCCTTTTCATTTCGATTTTTCATAAGATTTCGATTGTCTTGTTGAGTCATCCAATACTATAAAATTAAATTAAATTTTATTATTATTTAATTAAATTTTCTAATTTAATGAAGTTTTAAATAGATAAAATAAATTTAACATATTTTTGAAAAATTGATTTTATTTTTATTTTATTTAATTTTTCCCATTTAATGAAATATAGAGAAGATAAAATGAATAGAATTGTTTCTAAAATTTTGATTTTTTTCTTTTAATGATGTATATAGGAGATAAAATGACGAGAACTGAAATAATTTTTCCGAAAAATTGATTTTATTTTTATTTAATTTAATTTTTTCCATTTAATGAAGTATAGAGGAGAAAAAATGAAGAGAATTGTTTCTAAAAATTTGAATTTTTTCGTTTAATGATGTATATAGGAAATAAAATGAAGAGAATTGAAATCATTTTTTCCGAAAAATTGATTTTATTTTTATTTAATTTATTTTATAATGAATAATAATTGAGATAAAATGAAGAATGGTTAAGATATAATGAAGAACTGCTAAGATAAAATGCATGTCACGTGTAACATCAAAATTCACATCGAATTTATTTTATAATGAATCACAATTGAGATAAAATGAAGAATAACTAAGATATAATGAAGAACTGCTATGATAAAATGCATGTCACGTGTAACATCAAAATTCGAATCGAATTTATTTTATAATGATTCGCAATTGAGATAAAATGAAGTATAACTAAGATAAAATGAACAAAACACAACTTTTGCGCCTTGTACGTTCGTAATGACTATGTTGCCCTTCAATGAAGTAAAATGAGGATATTATGCCGCGTTTTTTGTTAAAGCTCTTATATAATCTGGATCGTTGATGTTGTCAAATCTATGGACGAGATTTATTCTCATTTCTCATGATAAGGGTTATTCTCACCAGATCAGCCCCCTATATATATATATATATATATATATATATAGGTCTATTGGGTGATTCTAAACACACCCTAATTTTTTCTCCTCTCAGCCCCTTTAAAAGAATTAAAATAAAATATTAAAATTTTATCCTTTTAACGTTAATTTCACATCTTAATTAAAAAATTTCGATTCAAATATGCACCTCCCTAAAATAAAGCCCCTATCTTCTTCTGTAAAAATGAACAAAAGCTTGAAACTGCATATCATGAACCCAATTGCTTGAGGCCCTTGAGCTCGAACACTCCGAACGTGGAAAAGCCACATGGACACCGGCAATGAGGATGGTAGCAGGCACCAAGACGGGTCTGAATATGACAAAGAGTGGGCTGACGACAACGAGGAATAGTGATGGCAAGGATTTGGGCAGTGGAGAGGGGCCCTTGTAGGAAAAATGTTCTTGATGTATTTATGTAAATTTTGTAATTAAGGACCAAGTGAGATATAGGGAATAAACCATTAATTTTATTTTCCTCTCTCTAACTTCTTTATGCAATTTCCCATTTCTCTAATTTACTCTGCTTCTCCTTCTCTCTTAAATCTTGCCTAATTCTGTTCTTATCCATCAGTTTAGGAAAAATCTCTCCAAAAGATGGATTTCTCGGTTTAAAACACACCATAGAGTGAAACATGCAATTTGACTTATTTTCTTAAAAGTAACAAACATGTTAGGGCAAAATTAATTTTTTATTTTGGGAGAAGATGATAATGAACAGGTTTATTTTATGGGGGCTTTTTATTTGACTGTAACTTTATTTTAGAAGTTTATGTATAAATATATGTTTTTTTAATTAAAATTTTAAATTTATACTATAGAATAAAATTTAAATATAATATTTTATTTTTTTAAAGGGGTTGTAAAGAGTAAAAATACGTGTTTAAAATTATTCAATTTTCTGTACAGCCCAAATGTCAGTTGAGATCAAATTCTTGTTTAGCCAATTTGTGTTAGCTTTTCTTTGTGAATCCATACTTTGTTTTGTTGGTAGTCTAAAATGAAATTTTCTTGCATAGGCCCGAAAACCTATGGAGTCTTGCCTCCTAAGTGAAACCTCCGAAAATAAAATGTAGTCCCTAGAAAAAGTTTGCAATTTTTTTATATTACCACGATTTTGAGATTAATTCGTCAAATTTTCTGGGAATTGTTGAGAGTATAGAGGGAGAGCACTTGTTTTTTTCCTTCTTTTGCTATGTGGGGATGTTTGAAAGGGGTGTGGAGAGAGAAAGGAGTTGAGCTTTTATTTATATTACTCCCTCCGTCCCACACGAATTGTCACTCTTTCTTTTTTCGTCCGTCCCACACGAATTGTCCTCTTACTTAAAATGGAAAGTTAATACACACTCACTAATAAAATATTAATTTTATCTATCTCTACTACATTGGTTATTGTGCCGAATCCCATAAGGACAATTCTCATGGGACGGAGGGAGAACTATGTGCTTGGGTGGTTTGATTCATTTTCTGTTATTGTTTTGTGGGTTGGGGAATGTTGGACTATTCTTTTGGGTGAGCCAATGTCATTTTGGGTTAAGATAAGAGGGCCCATTTATTTTATTTTATGGAAGGTTGAGCTACTTTGTATCAGTTCTAATAGGCCATCTTTAATTTAATTGTATTGGGTTATATAATTCTAGGTTGGGCTGGTGCGTGCATGATTAATATTACTATGATTTAGGCGGGCGTGTATGAACTAACTAAATATCATTCAGTTTTTAAGCAAGATTCAAAGTCAAGATAGGGATTCATATGTGACAAAAATATTTTTTTTAATTTAGATTATATATATTAATTATGCTCTTATGTAAATACCTATTATTTGTCGATGAACTATCCACATCACCACTTAGCCGATGGATTACTTATATATCCTCTATAGCATATAGCTTCGATAAATGTGATGACCACTACTTATTATAGTTATCGGATGGTGTCCTATAGGAGTGATCGATGATGGCCAAATTTACTTAAAAATTTAATTTTTTATTTCATGTTTTTAAAAAATATAATTTTATTTTGCCAAGTGTTTTATTAACAAAAGTGAAATGCCCTTTTATTTCTATTTCTTATTCCACGAAAACTGGGACATTCCCTTTGGTATCAAAGCTATTTATGTTTGTGTAGATCCGGCTAAAAGAATTTATTTTAAAAAACATTATCTCATTGACAACATTGCTTTGAAATAAGGTACAAACTATGTTCATAGTATAAAATACATGTATTATTTTTTTAAATTATTAATTGTGTGATCAATGACGTGAGAACCTTTGGGAGTTTATGGAAGTTGACCAAGTGCAATACGCACCTTACCGAAATTTTGGATATATTTTTTTACACATGATAAAGAGAAGAAGGGACACTTCAAATAAATAAGATGAAGTTCTTTTTATTTTAATGATTTAATTAAAGTGAAACAAATTCAAAAAAAAATAGAGAGAATGGAATAGCTACCAAATTTCATGCTAAAAGATTTTGACATTTAGGCCATGAGGCCCTCCTCCATTCACATTCTCTACGTGATTCTAGAAACCTTTATTGTTACCACCATCCGCCACTGAATGTGTATTAGCAATTTCAAATAAATAGATGAAAAAATTCTGATCAATTTACATTCATCTATATATTCCAAAACAAGACTTGGTAAAGGCCAACTGAATCACTCTTATTGCTATATTAGAAATTGAATAACTAGGATTGAATCTCAACCATAGTTTTTGATGATATTTGGGTATCCAAGTTGAAACAAATTATAAAGAACCAAAGATGTATCAAACTATCCTCGTAGTGCCGAGTAGATTAAATAGTGTCGATCGAGGGATATACTTTCATTTCCAAAGTAAAAAAAAAAAGTTTTGATTTTTTTTTTCCTTAACTTGAAACTACGTAATTAACAGAATGGGATAAGATGAGATAGAAACAAAGATAAGGAACAGGTTCCCTACTCTTAATGGGCTGATTTCGTTAATTCAGAATGAATCTTTCTTTTCTTTTCTATTAATCTTAATTCCTTTTCGTTTGTTTCGAGAATTAATTCCGAATCTTTCTTTTTCTCTTGCTTCATTTCCAGATTGAGATGTACAGATCATGTTCATGGATTAACGAAAATGTGGAAAATCTCTATTTGGCTCTGCCATGCCATTTTATCATGAATCTCTTCCTTTTTTTTGTGTTTGAATGCGGTTAACCAAAAGACATAATGTGATAAAAATTTTGAACGAGCAGAGTCATGATAACAGGTCTATTAACTTTTATAAGTCACATAATGATTGTAGACCTACCAGAAAAACTGTGTAGAAATAAACAGTAAAGAAACTTCAAGAGATAAATAATTCAATAAAGTTCGGAAGAAAGTAATTAGAACGCCATATTCATTAAAACTGCTGGAGAGATACATATAAATACGAAATTAAGATAGCAACAATAATGTAGCATTATTTATATAAATATATATATGATGGGTGAATGCAGTGCAAAATACATAAACTTATTAAGGATGTTGGGTATCAGGCCTACTCCTCTGAATCTCCGACTCGGTTTCTTGCCGGATCCCGATTGAGCCCAGATTGGACTCAGTTTCCACGCACGAGAGTCGAACCTCTCGCTCTTCAAGCTTTGACCGCCGAGCTTGCCTTTCGTCTGACTGGATCTCCACACCGCTGGATCTCCTCCTTGTGTGAAGGATGCCGGAGCCCCACCTCGATCCGAACGGGACAAGTATTGGCTCAGAACACACCTGTTGTGAGCCCTAGCCTTCCAACCGACCGCCGGCTTCGACTACAGGAAGCAGCTCTCAAGGCTACACTCAGGCTCACGATATCTCTCACAGGATCTCATGATTCAGGCCACAAAAGGATCAGAATTGTAGAGAGAAGGGAGAGCAGTTTAGAGAGAGAAGAGAGAAGTGCGGCTAGGGTTAGGGTTTGTATCACACCGAATGAGAACCGGGTAGATAAGCTATTTATACACCGGATAGGGTATGAAACGGTGTAACCGTTTCATATAACCGCCCCAACAACTTACCAACCCAAAACCCGAACCACCATAAGCCCAATCCATAAACCAACCCAAGGATAAAAGATATGGGCCAGAGATATAATAAGTGGGCTCGGCAAAAATATAACCCAAGGCCAACATTTCCCACAAAGGATTTGGATCGTTTAGGTTGGAGAGAGAGATTACCACGATGTCCTTAGACTTCGTAGTGATGCTATCGTAATCAACAACAGAAATTTGAGGATCCACGTAGATCTTGCCGCGAAATCCTAGCTCTATGATGTAGTCTTTCACATATGACAGCTGGTTGACGGACTTTACCACTAGCATGTCAGATGCAGCAAGCGCCGCCCGTCTGTTAGCAATTTCAGTTTCATTTTCTTCATTAGCTTTATTATTCCACTCAAACTCAAGTATGAGACAATCCAGTATTTATAGAAGAGCATACAACTATGAGCTCATATGTTTTTTGCCAACTTGCCAATTGTCTCTAACTTTCTTCACCTCTATCTGCTGAAAGTGGTATATATGTTAAAATCAAAGTTTAACATGGACCACGTGTCTACATGCATGTATATATAAATATAATCATGCATGCATGAATCAGGGATGATAAAAATTAAATCATTGTTGCGTGATTCTATTGCATGATATGCTTGCCCACTTATATCAATTGCGGTTGCTTCTTCTTGATTGTCATAATATGCTTGATGCTTGCCCACATTTAACAAGCAATTTGTTCTCACACTTCTCACCCTTGCAGGATATGATGCATACTCTCATTATTTTATGCAATTAACTTTGTCTTCCTTTGGTAAAATTGCAATAACTATAATTTAATAAAATATTCTAAAACCCAAATACAATACATTATGTAGAATATAGATATGATTTATATCTTTGTAAATATTGTTAGATACTATTAGGGTTTTTTTATATCTTCTTAGATATTATTAGGGTTTCATGTGCCTTGCATATCTTTTGTATGCCCATATATATTGATCAATAAAATACACAAAGTTTCAAGGCCAATAATACAAATCCTATCATGGTATCAGCCTAACCAGATCCTCCCTTCCCACGCACGAACGAACGCCGCACTCCTCTCTCTTTTTCTTCGGTCATGGCTCCCGTCGACGACCCTCTTCCCCTTTCTACCCTCATTCACATGATAACCATCAAGTTATCATCTTCTAATTATCTTCTCTGGCGTTCGCAAGTCGTGCCCCTGCTCACCTGTCAGGGTTTAATGTCGTTCGTTGATGGCTCTTCTCTTCCTCCGTCGCCGCATCTCGCCACACCGGGACAGCCGAACCCGGCCTATGCAACTTGGCACATGCAGGATCAACGACTTTTAAGCCCTCTTCTATCTACTCTCTCTAAAGAAGCCATGGCGGAGGTCCTCGGTTGTTCAACATCGCGCGCCGTTTGGCTCGCTATTGATGCTGCCTTCAGCAACAAGTCGAAGACGCGTGAGCTCCATCTCAAAGACGATCTTCAACTTATGAAACGGGGTTCTCGCACAATCTCTGAGTACGCACGCGACTTCAAATCAATTTGTGATCAACTTGCTGCAATCGGTCGTCCCGTCGACGACACTGATAAGGCTCATTGGTTCCTACGTGGTTTAGGGCCGACTTTTGCCTCTTTTTCCGTTGCTCAGATGGCTCTCACGGCTTTACCCACCTTTCGAGATTTAGTCTCAAATGCTGAAAATTTTTGTCTATTTCAGGATTCTATGGACGGTTCATCACCTGCTCCGGTCGCCTTCTATGGCCAGAACTCTAATACTTCCTCTTCAGGCCGTGGCCGTGGCTACTCCAACAACGGCAGCTCCAAGAAGTCTTCTAAGCGTGGGCGTGGGCGTGGCAACTCGAACTCCCAGCCTCCGCGATGTCAGATTTGCCGTCAGGATGGTCATTACGCCACCTTCTGCCCCGAGAGATATTCTCAATCGTCCCAGCAAAGCGCCGACGCAAATCTTGCTGAAGCCTTTCAGTCCAGTTGTTCAGTCTCTTCTGCAAACTCTTCTGATTGGTACTTGGATACAGGCGCCTCTGCACATATGACACCTGATTCCGGTATTCTAGCCTCTTCACAGCCTTATTCCGGCTCAGATCACGTGGTTGTTGGTAATGGAGATTCTCTCCCTATTTCTCGTATTGGTTATTCTAACATCTCAAAGTCTATTCGATTGCTCGATGTATTGGTGGTTCCTTCTTTAACAAAGAGCCTATTATCTGTTAGTAAGCTAACAACAGATTATCCTATTGACGTTTTGTTTTCTGATCGTTATTTCACTATTCAGAACCACCACACCAAGGAGATAATCGCCCGAGGAAGGCGTAATGCCGGTCTTTACACGCTAGATCACGTCCAGCCTGCTTTCATCTCTCAGTTAAAGAAGGATAATTTTCGTGCATCTTTTGAGTTATGGCATAGCCGGTTAGGGCATGCCTCTTTTGATTCCATTTCTCTTTTATGTAAACAGGGTCATATCTCTGTTACTTCTTGTTTACCAAAACCGACTATTTGTTCCTCATGCCAATTTGGCAAGAGTTCTCGTTTACCGTTTTCATTGAATGAAAAACGCTCTTTGAAAGTTTTGGATATTATTCACTGTGATCTCTGGGGACCTGCTCCTGTTACATCTTCATCTCAGTTCCGTTATTATGCTGTCTTTATTGATGACTTTAGTCGCTTTACGTGGTTCTATCCTTTAGTCCACAAATCGGATTTCTTTACTCAATTAAAATTGTTTACGGCACTTGTTGAAAATCTATTTTCAACAACTATTAAACGTTTTCAGAGCGACGGTGGAACTGAATTTACTAACAACAATGTTCAGGAATTCTTTAGGTCTAAAGGGATCCTTCATATGCGTTCTTGTCCCTATACTCCAGCTCAGAACGGTCGCACAGAATGCAAACATCGGCATATCACTGAAACTGGTTTGACCTTACTCTTCCAGTCTCACTTACCTCTAACCTTATGGGTTGATGCTTTCTCCACAGCGGTTTAAATCATCAATCGACTGCCGAGCAAAGTTTTGGACGGCCTCTCTCCCTTTCAGATTCTCTTTAGCTCTACTCCTAATTATGCTCACTTTCACCCCTTTGGCTGCCGTGTATATCCCTGTGTTCGAGATTATGCAGCGAACAAGTTCTCTCCGCGCAGCATTCTTTGTATATTTCTGGGGTTTTCTTCGATTCACAAGGGCTTTCGCTGCTTGGACAGCTCCACTTCCAAGGTATATATCAGTCGTCATGCGCGATTCGTTGACACAAATTTTCCAATGGCCGACGGCGCTCAATCCGCTCCAATTTCCCAGCTTGATATCTCCACTTTTCTGGAGCCAAAGCTGATCTCTTCACCGCCACTTGCATCGCCGAGTCCTGCCCTGGTCTCCTCTACTCCGGCCATCCCACCATGCACACTTTGTCCGCATGATGCATCACCGCCGCCTCCGGTTGCCACGCAGCCAGTCGCTGCCTCACCACCACCTCATCATGAAGAAGAATCACCGCCCATTGCACCCGCTCCTCACCCGATGACTACTCGCGCACGGGCAGGTATCTTCAAACCTAAACATCTCGCTTATTATGCTGCCACTTCTCTTCATCAGGCGTTGCTCGCTACATCTGAACCTAAGGGATATAAGTCGGCCTCTAAACATCCCGAATGGGTCGCGGCAATGGCAGACGAGATGGATGCTCTTAGAACAAACCATACCTGGACTCTTATGCCAAAACCACCGGATGCAAACATTGTCGGCTCTAAATGGGTTTTCCACGTCAAGTATAGGTCCGATGGCTCCATTGAACGTCATAAGGCACGACTAGTCGCTCAAGGGTTTTCTCAAATACCTCGCTTGGATTTCTCCCATACTTTCAGCCCGGTCGTTAAAGCAGCAACGGTCCGCATTATTATTTCTCTAGCAGTTCACCGTGGTTGGCCCCTTCATCAGTTGGATGTGAAAAACGCATTCCTAAATGGTTATCTTTCGGCACCAGTTTACATGGAACAGCCCCCCGGCTTCACTGATCCAAATTTTCTGAATCATGTCTGCAAATTATCCAAAGCTCTTTACGGTCTCAAGCAAGCCCCCCGTGCTTGGTTTCAACGCTTAAGTGACTTTTTGATCTCGCTAGGATTCTTATGCAGCCGTGCAGACACGTCGCTCTTCATCTTCAGTCAAGGCGACAATTTCCTATTCCTCCTCGTCTATGTCGATGATATTATTCTCACTGGAAACAACACTTCTCACATCTCTGCCTTCATCAAGCGCATGCACTCTGAGTTTGCAATAAAAGATATGGGCCGTCTCAGCTATTTTCTTGGCTTGGAAGTTACCTATTCCACCAATGGTTTATTTCTCTCGCAAGCAAAATATGCTCGGGATATTCTTTCCCGCACGGACTTGCTCGATGCTAAGCCCGTGTCTACTCCTCTTCCTGCCGGACTTGCTCTCACAACCGACGGTGACATCTTCCATGATATCACGAAGTATCGCTCTCTGGTTGGCGCATTGCAGTATCTTACTATCACACGGCCGGACATCTCTTTTGCAGTCAACCATGTCAATCAGTTCCTTCATGCTCCCACTCTTGATCACTTTAAAGCTGTTAAGCGTATCTTGAGGTATGTCAAGGGAACCCTTTCTCATGGCCTATCGTTTTCTCGCCACTCTTCGTGCGATCTTGTTTCTTATTCTGATGCTGATTGGGCTCGTTGTCCGGACACTCGCCGGTCAACTTATGGATATGCTATTTTCCTCGCTGGAAATCTGGTTTCTTGGAGCGCAAAGAAGCAACCCACAGTAGCTCGCTCAAGCTGCATATCAGAATATCGAGCCATCGCCTATGCCGCTGCAGAAGTCCTCTGGATTCGATCGCTTCTTTCTGAGCTACGCATCTCCTTGTCTCGGTGTCCGATTCTATATTGTGATAATAAAAGCTCCGTTTTCATGACTCATAACCCGGTAGCTCACAAACGAGCTAAACATATTGATATTGATTATCATTTTGTTCGAGAACTTGTTCAAGCCAAGCGCCTATCTACTGAGTTCGTACCATCGGAGCATCAAATCGCTGACGTTTTCACTAAGTCGCTAGCTTGTCCGCTCTTCACCAGTTTTCGGGACAAGCTTCGAGTCTTTCAAGTTCCGACGTCTCGCTTGAGGGGGGATGATAGAATATAGATATGATTTATATCTTTGTAAATATTGTTAGATACTATTAGGGTTTTCTTATATCTCCTTAGATATTATTAGGGTTTCATGTGCCTTGCATATCTTTTGTATGCCTATATATATTGATCAATAAAATACACAAAGTTTCAAGGCCAATAATACAAATCCTATCATATTACATATACGCAATCGATTAATAAATCGAGTATATATGGGTCAAGATTTATTATAATCAAATTAATGGAATAACATTGTTCTAATAAAAATTTAATTCAACGCAAGTTTATTATTATATATCTAATTAGCTAGACACTAACTTTAACACTACCGAGCATGCCTTCGAATTAAGTAATCATCAATAAGATAAACGACTAGAGAAAGTGTTTGATAATCAAATCTCTAGTAAATAACAATTTTGGGTTCCTATGCTAAATTCATTATTTAAAGAGTAATTAACTAAATTCGTCATTAATGAAATCTTATTCATATGTTAATTATTATGGATTCGCATGATGCATGCATCACTATTTTCTCCGCATACTTTAATTTACAATGATGATGTCAAACTATTTATTATGAATATATAGTAGTACATAACTTTATACGTGTCCAATAGAAGGTTTTGTTATGCTTAAATATGTATGAAAAAGTTGAGTGTAATGAATTGTGATATATACATACATTATATTATAATTAGCAAAAAATAGCTTTTATCTTGAAAGTGTAATAACCATACATATTAAAAAGTATTTTGGGCCAACGAAAGAAAGAAAAAGAGATTACTTGGTCAGTTAATAATATGCATAGAAGAAGGAGAATATATTTTTACAGAAATAGTGATACTGCTAAAAATAATGAAGCAGAAAAATTGCTTGAAGAAATTGAACAATTAATTAATATATAACGGAGTTTATATATCATTCATATAAAAAAAAAGGTAAGAAATAGATGAGGTGAGTTGTATAAGTGATTAAAAATGATATATTATTCTACTAATAACCAAGTTAGAGATTCTATGATTGACTTTACAAATCTAAATATTCCTTCCATTCAACTTTACAAGAACGAATTATTATATATGGGTAATGGTTATTTTCGAAAACAAAAAATAAGAATGTTCACATTTATAAAACACATTCACGTTATGGCCAAATTTTAGTAATATTCTCGTGCAATTTAATTAAAGAGGGTTCCATTTTGTAATAGCCCTCAAAATATTAATTAAATAAATGATTGTGTTACATAATTTCTCAGGCTACAAAATAGAGTTTCTTGATTTGTAACACTAGTATTAAATTTTAGTGCACGTTTTCTAAACTAAATTAAGGATTTCTATGGTTTGGATTACTGATCAAATGTATATGATTACATTTGAAAAAAGAAGTTCATGTTAAGATTTACAAGGTGATAAATCAGTATAATATTTTCTAGTTCAAGAAAATACGAAAGTTAATTGTATAAAGATCTCAAATTATAGATCGTTCCCGTGAACTTCAAATAATTATTTGAAGTATATTTGTCAAAATATAAATTATTTAAGACTAAATATCGAAATTTAATCTGTAAATTGGATCTGTATTGAACAAACAATATCTATGTAATCAATGCTAATATATTTTGCAGAGATTCTTGCGTGTGAATTTTACTAAATTATATGAGTCTCTTTAATTCATAGGAAGCTAATCTATGAGTTAGTAGGTTTTCCTTCCAATAAAAGGACGTTCTTCGCAAAGGAGAAAAACACACCAAAAGTAGAAAAGCAAGATAGAGAAAGGTGAGAGAGATATAAAGATAGAGAGAGTAATAAAGATAGAGAGTATTTAGTGAGGGGAGAGAAGTCAAGAGAGAGAGAGATGAGTCTCTGGTAAAGAGGGAGAAATGGAGTGAGAATTTAGTTGATTTCGTGCTCAACTAAGGTATTATCTCGCAATAATTCCATCTAAAATATTGTAATATTCGTTGAGAGCTTTCATTTGACATGTATATTGATAAGGTTTTGATCTACATAGGAGAAGTTGGTAATCACCGCTAGGCTACTTCGTGGAGGAACGAAAGTACCTACTACTCAAGTATAATTACTGAGAAAGTGATAATTAAATATCACCGAGGTAACACCCAAAACCTCCATTTATATTATACCATCATTTTGATCATATATATATATATATATATATATGGGCATTAGGGGACGTTTAGATTATTTGTGAACATTATAATTTGTGTTGATCAAGTAGGGCAAATTTAAGATCGATTAAATAGTAAATAAATACGCGAAGAAGATGAAGTCTAGTACAGACGCTCTCAAGGCATGGCCATACCATCAACTACGCTAGAGAGCCTTACTTTAAGACAAATAAGCGTATTGGAGCGTAGTGAATCCATAACCTGAAGCGCTGAATGTTGCTATGCTCAATTCTACTTCAGACATGCGAAACTTATATAATCTTATATCATGTGATACACTTGAAAACTATTTAACCATATATAGTTATCCAGAGACATCTTGTTGGAAATTATATAATTTTCAACTAGATAATGAGTTTATGAAATAAAATAAAATACATAGCTTATCGAACTCAAGAAATTACTGGATACGATTATAACATAAGATCAAGAAATAAATACTAAGCGAGGGGTTATCATCTAAATCATAAACTGAATTGAGCTGTAAAATAACTTAGCTTTCCATTAAAGCTAACCCATCATACCTTCAATTAAGACAACTTACTACTTATTTTTGTGACTGATTGAAGGAAATATTTTTCAAGGAGAGGAAGGCTTTTGAAAATATTATACCACCAACTCGTAAGAACGTGAGGTGGGCTTTCTTATACTACAAACTCAAACGCCTGATTTTTGAGCCATGTGCTCTGTTTTCAAATAAAAGAATGAAAAATGTTTTGTTTTCAAAATGATAACTATGCCTAAATGTTTTTGTGTGCAACTTATCTGTTCCTCTGAGTCAGACGTACTTGAATAGAGAGATAGGTCACTGAGAAGTAAAATCTAGATGAATTTATCATCAGAAATACATCCAGATGGCTAGGGTGAGTTTCAATATTATTATTGATTCTCAATTGTGATACGATCGGGTCTCGATGTTTAATCTGAGATTAGTGCACTGTGGATGATGGTTGGGAAAGGGATACCTTTCCCCTACTATTCATCGTGGTTTGGAAGTAGGCCTGCTTTCTTGCCACAACATGATAAAACAGACAGTGATTGCAAGAGGAGAGTGAAAAGTTGAGCTCAACAAATGAAATAAAATATTTTGGTTAGCACGGTTTGTATTTCAATAAAACCCCGTGTATTACCTGAGTGATTGGCATAGTTTATCTTATATATGTATGTTTAGCATGTGTTCACTGGGTACGTTGTACTCAGCCCTCACATTATTTCTAAAATGTGTAGATTGAGCATCAGGATGAAGCAACAGAGGTGTGAATCAACGGATCAAATAATGGTTAGTGGAGATTGATGGGTCACACTAATAAATAAGGCCAGTAACCAGAGTAAATCTTGAGGTGTATATCTTCATATATACATCTCCGCTACATAATTCTCCACTGTAATAACCTCTGAATCCTTAAACTTTCAATGATGTATCTATTTCATACTCTAAACCTTTGTGACATGATTGTAATCATATTTGACATACCTATCTTTCATACTTTATCAAATTATTCGTTCATGCTTGATATTTGTTGAGAGTGAAAGATGAATAATCGGACTTGCTGTTCTTTCTTTCGGTTATTCATCCCGTCACGTCCCCTAAGATCCAGGAAAGCAAATGGGGGTGTGACAGAGTGGTATCAGAGCTTTGTTTTTCTTTTCGCTCTGTATACCCGATCTCTTTCATTCAGAGATCGATAGAGGCCAAATCTTGATCCAAATGCTCAACACTCTGTTCCATCCTATTATTGAAGTGAGGTAAGAAATCTTTACAAAAAGTATTTTAAATAAATATTTCTTACTTATGTCTTGGAAATTTATTTAGAAAATCATGCTTTAGAAAGTATTTTCAAAAGAGTAGCAATGGAATAAAATTCTTGCTAAAGAAAAACATGGTGGATTAATTTAAATGACTTTGTATTATATATTAAGATATATAAGAAAGCTAAAATCTCTCTAAATAATGAAAAGAGGAGTTGGGTGAAAAGTTAAAAAGCATAATGCTTGATAATTATTTGTTCTCCGTAAATTGCAAGCATGTTCCCACATAGCTGCAATTAAGGAAGTCAAAATTCTTCAGTGAAAATCCTGAGTAAGAATCAAATAAATTACTTCAAAACTGAAGTATGGAAATAAAACCGAATCAAATTTCTTGACTTAATTCGAAGAACGAGCTTCAATGTGACACGGATCCGAGTTGATATTGCGAAAGAAGAGTACGACATCATCACGAATTTCGTAGATTCTAATGCGCAGTATTCCGAATAATCGTAGAGACATCGTAGACGCTTTAGTGCGTGGGAAAAACTTAGAATGACCAGGGGATAACCCCGAATCAGGGTCCAAACTAGGGTCCACTGGGTTGAGAGCTGGGAGTGCATGTTGTATCCAACATGACATTTCTGCATTTTCTTAGAACCATCACTGATATGGTATCTTAAATTGCAGATGGATCTTGGAGACTTCATAACATCTATGTACAGAGGGATACAACGTAATGAGAATAAAAAATTAGGGGATTTCCTTGTGTTTTACCACAAGGAATGGGAGTTGGCTAATCTACATGGTATCTCTCATCATGAGGGCATATCTCGATTATTGGAGTTACTACCAGAGGATTGGCAGGGTTGGGCTAGGGAGTAGTCGGCTCATTTTATTAGACTGGATAGGATGACAAGGATCCACATTGGAGATTTCCCTCAATTTCTTATTACTATTCAGCATCGCGAGATGTTATATGGTAGACCCCTCCGGGACCCTACAAGGAGGTGACTTGGTACCCTTTTGCTGAGGATGAGTGGGGATTACCTCCCTCATCAGCACCAGTACAGCCCTCGTTGCCACAATCAGGATTCATGGGGATTGATATGGAGGGACCTTCCCACCAGTATGTTCAGCCACACTCGAAGCAGTATCAGACCTTGCTGCCACCAGTAGAGCCACCCATGATTATTGAGCCATCATCAGAGATATACTGAACGACTCAGCCCCCATCAATAGAGCCATACATGATCACATAGGCACCGTCGGTTGAGCCATACTGGGCTACAAAGTTGCCACCATCTGAGATGTACTGGATTAGCCAGCCACCACCGTCGCAGCCAGACTGGACGTTGCAGCCACCAGAGTTAGCAGAGCCTTTTTGGATTCTATCATCGTCTTATCAACTACCGACTCTGGATCTGATGCCATCGCACCAGGATCTTACCTGCGGCACAGTAGGATTTGGCCAGGGGCCATGTGATACGCTAGAGACATCTGGCGAGGGCAGCACTATAGCTAGGGGTCCTGAGTGACTAGTTCCTTCCTTTTATTTGTTATGTATGGATGATTGTATTATGACTCTATAAACTTTACTAGTATTTGATAAATAGGACTAGCTGCATGTTGGTGGGTTCTCATAACCACCATTTTATATTATTGACATATTCGGAGTCGCGCTCATTTTCATTATGAGCCACTCCAAGTTTAGCCAATAGGTTTTAACCCTATGTGGTTAGCATCACAGTGATGCTAAACTCGGATATTATAGCTTTCAATAAAATTCTGATCGGCAAGTATGTAGGATATATGTAAATTGATGTAAATTATAGTGTGGTTTGACAAATCCTGTGTGATGTTTATATTTTTGCATAAGGCCACATGGATTATGAAATGATTTATAAAACTTTAAATAAATTAATAATGCAAAGAACTAACACAAAAAAACCTTCATAATGCCTTCTAATGAGGAAATTCAAAGTAATGGAATAAGAGAAAGTGGAAGTGAAGGGAGAGGAAGAGGAAGAGGATGGGGACGAGGCCAAGGATGAGGAAGGGGACGAGGATGAGGGCGAGGACGAGGTCGAGGTCGAGGTAGAGCACAACCACAATGGCAAGAAGCTTTTGGTGCATATGAAGCTATTCCAAATTATCAAGCTCCACCAGAACAACAAACAATATCTGATGGAGGAAGTACCTCGGTAAGAAGATCGCCTGAAGTACCACCCTTCCAGGAACCAGCACCACCCTCACAACCTCTCCAGATTATTGAAGTCTTCAGGAAGCAACATCCGTCCACCTTTGATGGTAAAAGTGATCCTACCGAAACAGAGATTTGGGTCCGTGATATGGAAAGAATTTTCAAACACATAAAGTGCACTGATGCTGAAAAGATTAATTGTGTGACACATCAACTAGTGGGACCAACTGATTATTGGTGGGATACTTACATGAAAACTCTTACTCCTGAAGAGTACGAAAGGTTCACCTGGGAAGAATTCAAGGATGCATTGTATGAGAAATATGTTCCGAAACAATATAAGCAGGAAAAAGAGATGGGATTTTACATGTTGAGACATGGAAGGATGAGTGTGACAGATTATGATTGACTATCTCAACATGCTCCTCATATGATTGATACACCGGTGAAATTGGCGGAAAGATTTTTGCCTCGGTCTAAAAACTGAAATTCGAGGGCATTTGGCGACAATAAGAGGAATGACCTACCAGGAGTCATTGAGAATGGCTTTGGATGTCGAAGCTGCCATTACAAGGGATAAGATATCACTTCATCCACATGTTGAGACCAATCAAAACCTGCCTGTTCAGAAAAGGAAGTGGGAAGAGGACCGACGACCTAATGAGCAAGTTTTCAAAAGCCAAAAGAAGTTTGAACAAGGGAACAATTACTACCCTCCGAGAAGAAGTTATGATCAACTTGCAAGGAGACAAGAAGCATCTGTTGTAATCAGAGCTAAACCAAGGAAATCTATCCCACCATACTGCAACAAGTGTGGGAAGTCACATACAGGATGGTGTGCTCTCTAGGATATCACTTGCTACAACTGTGGAAAAAGGGTCATATGGCGAAAAGTTGTCCAAACCGCTAAGGAGGATCTGGAAGTAGGTCCAACTATCAGAGGCCTAATAATCAACTGAAGGCTATTCAAGCAGAACCACAACTGCAACCGCCACCCAAGGCAAGAAGAAATACAGGAAAAGGGAAAGAGGAGCAGCAGACGCCACCCAGAAGTCCCAAGAAAACTCATCAGCAACGTGATCAACAACCGCGAAAGGCAAGGGCATATGCTTTGAACAAAGGAGAAGGTTCTGGAAATTTTGCAGGTATGGGAGTTATTAATAATATACCTGTCATTGTGTTATTTGACATATGAGCATCGTATTCTTTTATTTCAAGTATATGTGTTAAAGCTCTAAATCTTAAGATAGAGGAAGGTAAACATAACTTAATTGCGGCAACACCTTCCGGAGAACAGACCATGACTACTCATGTATGTTCTACACTTGTGGTGTACTTAGATAACCATAAGGTTATAATAAAAGAGCCGAGTGTGATGGAGATGTGGGATGTTGACACAATCTTAAGGATGGATTGTGCTAGCTGAACATCATGCTACTGTTATGTGCAATGAACGGAGAGTTATCATCAAACAACCATGAGAATGCCAGATCTACATTCATGGGATTTGTAAAGGCCAACGAGTGTAGATCATATCAGCGCTTTAAGTAACAAATATGATGCAAAAGAAAGGGAACCAAGCATACTTGGTATACCTTGTGGAATAAACAAATCAAGAACAAACAGTGAAGGATATACCAATTATCAAGGAATTTGAAGACGTATTTCCCGAAGTTTTACCAAGTCTACCAGTAGACCGACAAATTGAATTCACCATTGATTTGGAACCGGGATCTGCCCCGATTTCCAAAGCTCCTTACCAAATGACACCCAAGGAATTGCAAGAACTTAAGATCCAACTATAAGAACTACTGGATTTGGGTTTCATAAGGCCAAGCATTTCAACTTGGGGAGCCCCAGTATTATTTGTGAAAAAGAAAGATGGATCAATGAGAATGTGCATCGATTATCGAGAGTTGAACAAATTAACTCTCAATAACCGGTACCCTCTACCGAGAATCAATGACTTGTTTGATCAATTGAAGCGTGCAAGTGTGTTCTCAAAAATAGATCTTCGATTGGGTTATCATCAATTGAAAATTCAAAAAGAAGATATTCCAAAAACGACATTCAGAACCAGATATGGTCACTACGAATTTGTAGTCATGCCATTTGGACTTACCAATGCACCAGTTGTGTTCATGCACTTAATGAACATGGTATTCCATCCTTTCTTGGATAACTTTGTCTTGGTATTCATAGATGATATCCTCATATATTCCGAGACTGATATGGAACATGAAGAACATTTGAGGATAGTGTTGAGAACACTCATAAATGAGAAATTATACGCCAAATTCAGCAAGTGCGAATTTTGGCTAAAAGAAGTGACATTTCTAGGTCACATTGTGTTAGCTGAAGGAATCAAAGTGGATCCTGTAAAGATACAAATTGTAATGGAGTGGAAGTCACCAAAAACGCCCAATGAAATAAGAAGTTTTCTTGGTTTAGATGGATATTATAGATGTTTCATCGAAGGATTCTCAAAGATTGCAAAACCGATGACATGTTTACTTCAGAAAGGAATCAAGTTTGAATGGGATGAGAAATGTGAGGATAGTTTCCAAAAGTTAAAGAAATGTTTAACTCCAGCACCTATTTTAGCTATTCCTGAGCCAAATAAGGATTATGAGGTATACATAGATGCATCCAAGAATGGAGTGGGATGTGTATTAATGCAAGATGGTAAGGTGATAGCTTATGCACCACGACAACTAAGACCGCATGAGTTGAACTATCCTACTCATGACCTTGAATTAGCTGCAGTAGTTTATGCACTAAAGATTTGGAGACATTACCCTTATGATGTGAAGTGTGCAATCTTCACTGATCATAAAAGCCTGAAATACTTTTTCGAGAAAATAAACATGAGACAAAGGAGATGGCTTGAACTTGTAAATGATTATGATCTCATGATCAATTATCACCCGGACAAAGCAAATTCAGTTGCTGATCCCTTAAGCAGAAAAGATTCAACAAAAAATGGGATCACTTATAACACAAAAGAACAAACTAACAAAGAGTTCGAGAGATTACAATTGGAAGTGGTTGAACCACCAGAGACAATCAAGAGCGTGTTATCTACAATAATAGTGATACCTGATCTAAGAAAATGAATCATTGAGGCACAAAGAGGAGATGATGAGCTCGAGAAGTTGGTTAGAAGATTCGACTTGGGAAGACTGAGGATTTTTTTGAATCCAGAGATAATGTTGTGATGTTTAACGGGAAAATCTGCGTTCCTAAGAATGTAGAATTGAGGAATGAGATTCTAAGTGAGGCACATGATACTCCATATACCGCTCACCCAGGAAGTACAAAGATGTACCCTGATTTGAAAGCCAAATTTTGGTGGGATGGTATGAAAAGAGATATATCTTTATTCATTGAGAAATATTAGCCTGCCAACAGGTAAAGGCACTGCATCAACGACTGTTGGTCCCGGATTATCAGGGTATAACTTGGCAGCGGAAAATGTGATTAATCGTTTCTTGCACTCTGCTGGTTACTCAGCTGACTGGGACCTTGTCAGCTGGTAAGTCAACTTGCACTCTGTGTACTCAGCTGATTGGCGACTGGCTGGTCAGCTGGTAGCTCAAGACTTAGAATATTTTTAGCCTTGTTTGCACAGTTATATCAGTTTTCAGATATACACCAGCACTTGGGTGCTGGGTTTTAAATCAGTATGAAATGTTGAAAGCTGATAAAAGACATAGGATTTATAGTGGTTCGATCAACTGATCTACGTCCACTCTCCAGTCGTAGCACTGGAAATTCACTATAGAGTAATCAGGTACAAGTTGCCTACGATCTATCTCTAGCTGGTGCGACCCTTGTCCACCACTTCGCTAGATCAACCGCTCCCGATCTTGTTCCCTTCTTCAACTCTGATCAGCTGGTGGAGTGCGAGCACGTCACTTCAACCTCCACAGCTTCACTGGGTGTTTAGTTCTCCCAAGAACGTATCTTCTCAATACGGCAAAAGCCCGTAATAACTCAAGTGCTGGCTGGCACAAGAGCTGCTGTGAACTTCCTCAGAAGAGAAAGAACACCAAAGAGATCAATAACTTACAAGCTGGAAGCTTGAAGTCTCGTGTTTGATGAATCAACACACGGATAGCCTTTAGAAAGGCCTCGAAAGTGTTCTGCTTGCTTGCAATAAAGTTTCTGACTTTCGGTAGTTGAGCGAGAGAGAAGAGTATTGAATGTTAGGAAGCAAGCGTCTTAAATGTTGGTAGTTCCGACCTATTTATAGACGCGGGATCCCATTCAAATCTTCTAGCCGTTTGGACACATCCGGAAAAGGTCTCTGTCCTCGCATGTCCTTCAGACGGCGGCAGTTAGGAATTTCCGGAAAGCGCCATGCTTTTGTCCACTTTATCTGACATTGATCTCTTTATGTCAGAACGGCACTATTCGTCAGTACGAGGAATCGGAACTGGTGTCTTGAACTGATAGACTTTAAGGTATCCTCCCTTAAAGTCATACTCTGTCAGTTAATTCCTTGACGAATCTTCTTTTTGTCTCTAAGACTCTGGGAGAGAGAATCTGGAATTCTGCTCGTAACCTCCGACTGGTAGATCATTCTGGTGATCTTGTGCTGGCAGTCTCTGCTGGTGACTTTGCGCTGGCACAATCTAAGTACCAATATGTCTGATGTTAACCTTTTCTTGGAATCTCCCATGACTGGTGGCTTCACCGCTGGTGAATAGTGTCAGTGAGAACACGTATTCTGCTGGTAGGATTTGTCAGCCGCCTGCTGGTGAAATCCTTCCCAACTGGTGAACAGTAACCAGTCATTAGCTCTTCTCATGCTGGTGAACAGTGTCAGCACGAGTCATTGTCAGCCGCCTTCGGATGTGACTTTTCCAACTGGTGAACAGTAACCAGTGGTAAGCACTTCTCATGCTGGTGAACAGTGCCAGCATGAGTCTTGATCAGCTGCGACTTACAACTCAAAAGACCTAAACAGGACTTTACATTTGAGACTAGAGCTATTCTAGAGACAAACTGACGCTGGTAGGACTTAGGATTTGATCCACCAAAACACCAAAACTAGAGTCTAAACAAGTAGCTACTGGGGAAAGGAAACTTAGCCAAATTTCCCAACAATTTCCCCCCTTTTTGGTGCGATCAAAGCCTAACCAGCGAGCACTCAGCTGATGAGGAAAGTTACAAAGTATTTCAGGGTTTTACAAAATAAACCTATCAGATCTAAACCCATGAAACTACTTCCTCACATCAGCTCTAACTAAAAATCTTCCCCCTCAAACCAGGAGAGATATTGCTCGTTTAAAATATGAAAATTGAGATCAGAGCAAAAAGATTTAAAGTGTGTGATACGAGTGCTGGTGCTGATTACACTGGAAGTGTAAGTTCAGCTGGTAAGTAAATACTCAGACAATTTGTTGGACAATGAGGAATTGTCATCAACTTGTCAGTAATCAATCCATTTAATATGTTGCAGTTACAAGTACAGGATAGAAAACTGACTAGTCTAGAGATACAAATACTTACAACAAAATGGAGAAGCTAGACTATGGCTGAGAAGATGATCCTGGTGATTGAGTTCTGCTTGTGAGCGACCTCAGGATCTCAGTGAGCGCTGCCATATCTTGTCTGCTCTTCTCCCTTTCCTCAGCAGCAATCCTCCTCTCCTCTTCAGCAAGACGAGCTCTCTCAGCCTCAGCACGTGCTCGCGTACTTTCCCCCTCTTGGATCCGCGCCAAAAAGGAGGACACTCCAGCGGTGACAGACTCCATCTGTTGAGCAATTTCAGTGCGGAAGCTGGCGAAGCGCTGGTCCATCCTGGCATCAATAAGTGCAAGAAGCTGCGCAGGGGGATGGATCTCGGAGATTGGCATTGCTGAGACTTCAATGGAAGAGGAGGGCACATCAGTTGCGGAAGGAGCCGCTGCTGGTTCAAATACAGCTGATTCTTCCATTGGGGCTGGCTCCTCCGCTGGCACTGCAACTGCTGCTGGTTCCTCTGCTGGTACATCAGCTGCTGCTGACTCCTCTACTGGTACATCAGCTGCTGGCTCCACTACTTGGACATCAGCTGCTGGCTCCACTACAGGAACTGCTGCTGGAGCTGGCTGGACTTGTTCAAAAATGGGTGGGGCTGTGAATTCCACCACTTGCCAGTCCATAGAATCAGGGACGAGATCGCCCGAGACAATAGGAACAGGGGGGACGGCAAGGGTCAGCCACAAACCACGAGAGGGATCCTCCTCTACTAAGTGATCCACCAGCAGAGCGCTGGCAGCCATGTCGAACAAGATACCATGGTAGGGAGGGATCCTCGGGAGGGTAACCAGCACTTTGAGGCGACGGAGCGCGTACGTCAGCTGGTACCCCCGACTGGTGACTCGAAACTGGAGGAAAGGTAACTTGACCTTTTTCAGTGGCGGGAGGCCGGAGCGTCCAGTCAGCTGCCTATACTCAGCGATTTGCAGCAAGCGGCGCTTGATCCTCCTTGTAGACAGCTGCTGGGGGCAATCAGGATCAGTGCCCATGAAGGCGTGAGCCCACTCCTCCTCCGTTCTCCAGTAGCCAAGACCCAGCCTGGCATAGAGAACCGCCCGCTTCTCCACTGTCAGCAGGCGCTGGCATCGATCAAAAATCCTCCACCTCCGAAACTCTAGACATAGTTCCGGATCCACCCTCCAGAGTCGTCGGTAGCTGGATATCATTTCGTCATTGACGGCATTCTCCACCTCCGCCGTGATGTTCTCAGCGTACTCATAGAGAGTGGAATTGTAGTATTCCACTGGCTGCAGGGGCAGGCACCAGTCAAGGATTCTTGAGGCATATACCGACTGGTGGGGGAGTCCGCTGAAGGGGATGATGTTGAATGCTGAAGGCTCAGGCACTCGTGAATTTAGAAACGCCATTGCCCCGCGGTGCTCCCACCGATGTACCCCTGTCACTAGCGACTGGAAGGTCTCCTCATCAACCAGTTGATGCTCTTGGATGCAGAGCATGTAAGGTCGCCTTTCAGTACGTGCACGCCTAGCTGGTGATGTAGAGGATGCTGCTGGTCGCCCGGAAGTTGATGTCGAGGCATCTGTAGATCGGGGGCGACTGGCAGGACGACGAGCCTTATCATCAATGTCTGGGAACAGATCCCTTGGCTCCATCCTCTGCACCATGGAGTAATGTGTTACCTCCTCAGCTGGCTCCTGCTCTGGCTCCTCAGCCCTTGGCTCCTCTGCATCCTCAGAGTCTGAGCTCATGTCTAAAAAACTCGCCAGTTTTACCGGGGTGGTCGCCCGCTCCTCAACTCCTCCACTGGCACCCCCTTGCGCGGCCAGTGGGTCTTCCTCACCTCCACCACCCCCTTGCGCGGGTGGAGGGACTTCAGCGACCTCCTCCTCTTGGTACTTATCCACAAGGGATAGTACATCCTCATCAGCGCCCATCACCAGCAGGCGAGTAAAGGATTCATCGGATAAGATCTCGCCTGGTGCTGGTGCTGGTGGCCTCGCACTTGTGGAAGTTTCGGGCACATCCCACTTGCCATTGGCCACCTGGCGCAATTGTTTGGCCATTTCCTCCTGACGCCTGGCCTCATGCTCAGCCTGCACCTTTGCATAGGCTTCATCGCGGGCTGCCAGCTCAGCCTCTCTTTTACGCTGGTCGGCCAAGGCCTTCAGCCTTGCCTGGGCCTGTTTCTTCCTTACAAGAGAAGCTTGTTGCTCCTTCTTCGCTTGCTCCACCAGCTTCTGAGCTCTGGTCTGAACCCTCTTTCGCTTACGGGTCATCCTTTCCAGCGTCTCTTCCTCAGTCAGTCCCAGAATGGACTTCTTGACTGGGATGGAGATCTTCCCAGACTCAGGGTCATATGCAACAGCTGATGGTGGCTGCTGATGCTGGTGAGTCTTAGGCTTCTTGTGGGATGGCTTCTTGGTGACTGGTACGAGTTGTACGTCCCGTGGGTGGATACCAGTCGCCTCAGCCACCGCGCTTTCCATGGTGTCGAAGAGAGACTCCGTCTCCAGCTTCCTCTTCAATTCTGCCCTTGCCTCTGCTGTCAGCGGGAGAGCCACAGCTGGCACTTGCTCCCCCAGGTCTTCTGAGTCCTCCTCAGAAACGACCTCAGCAGGGTCCACTGCTGACTTCCCTTGCAGCCTGCGTGGCTTCTTGTAATCTGGGCGAGGCAGCTTCACCTTCGTGGCTGGTATGAAGTCGGAACCAACCAGCTGTTCCCCCTGATCCACGCCATCACCCAATTCCATCTCCAGGATGTGGCTGATCCTCAGCCCGAAGGATACGGCGTGAGCAAACCTGCCGTCAGTCGGAACAGTGATGTTCCTTTCTACATTTTCCAGCAACCAGCCGAAGAGGAATTCAGCCCAGTTGCCCTCAACCCCGTCGACAAGCGCACACATCACTGAAAACTTTCGCAGGCTCAGCTCAGCGTACGATCCGACCTCACATTGCAGCATGCGCACCACAATGTCGCACACCATCTGCCAATATTCTTCCATTTCGGACTTCCTCATTCCAGTACGGAAGACGGTGACTTCTGGCTTCTTCCACTGCGCCCACCTCCTCCGGAATTCCACTTTTTTATCCTGATGATACGTGGCTACTTCCTCTCCTTCATTCCTCAGTCCGAAGAGATTGGCGAGGTATTCCGCGGTGACGGTGATCAGGTGGCCGAACACCGATGTAGTGAACGACTTCCTGTCGTCAGCTATCACGGCCCGAGCATAGAACTCCGCAACCATATGAGGGTGGAAGGTCGTGGGCGTCGCCGTGAGGTACTGACGGAGCTGTTCTCGATCAATCATCTCCATCAGCTCCTCCCCGAAATTTTTCAGGGCCAATTTCGCATTCAAAATTTTCTCCTTTTGGACCTGAGCAGTCCTAACCTGCGCGTTAGAGAGCTGTCGCCTGGTCGCCGGCCTGTTCAACTGAACCAGTCGGGCGAACGGATAGGTGTAATCGATATCCTCGATCTTCACTATGCCAGTATACGTAGGCATATGAGCTTCAGCAACTGGTAAGTCTGGTGAACCAGACGAGGATGATGTAGATGTAGATGGAGGGTTATCAGCTGTAGGTCGAGAGGATGATGCCATGACTTCAGAAAAATTTCAAGTTTCAGAAAATCTCAAGGGAAGATGAGAGAATTTTGAAAGATATTAGGGTTCTGAAAGTAGGGAAACATAAAGGTTAACCCGAAGGAGGTGATCAGGTATTTGTACTCGGGCCATGCAGGATCAGACGTCCAGGATCAACGCTCAGCACGCGAGGATCGACGGTCATCAGCAGGCCCGGTTCCCTGTGCGACGTGCGCGGTCGTGCTGACGTGGGCTACGCCGTGGAGCTGACGTGGCACGCAGCGATTGGTGGCATCCAAGCGTCGGACTGCGCAGACACTGTGCACATTAAATGTGGCATTAAATGCCGCATTAAATTCTGAGAGATGTACACGCTAGTTGGATTTGAACAATCCCGCCTTTTCTGCGACAGCTGGCATAACTGGTCATCAGAAGCATATGCCAGTTGAACACTTCCCCCTGTTAGCATGGCCTCCTTACCAGTTGACAACTGGTACTTACGACTGGCACCCGAGCACTTGGATAAATTGAGAGCTGGGACTCAATTTCATCAGTCGTAGGAAATTCGCCAGTTGTCTGCTGACAACTTGAAAGATTGAAAGAATTGAGAGCTTGGACTCAATTCACTCCGCATAATCTTCTCTTCAAGAAATCCACTCCTCATCATCGCTTGAAATTGGGAGCTGGGACCCAATTTCGCTTCAACTGATGGTTTGTGCTGGCAACTTGAAATGAGAGCTGGGACTCATTTCCTTTGACATTGAAGGGATAAGTTCCGCCAGTAGGAACCATCAGTGATCTTGAGAAAATAAAAAACAACTAAGAGCTTGGACTTAGTCGTAATCAGCGTCCTTCAGAAGATTAAGAACAGAATGAGAACTGGGACTCATTCTTCCTCATCATTGGGGCTCACATCAATCTCCATAAGACCGAGTTTGATGCACAACTCCTTGAATCTTGCTTCTGGAAGGGGTTTGGTGAAAATGTCAGCCAGTTGATCTTCAGTTCTGATGTAGTCCACGCTGACATCCTTCTTTTCGACATGATCACGTATGAAGTGATGTCGAATATCTATGTGCTTGGTTCTAGAATGATGAACCGGATTCTTCGTGATGCACATAGCACTGTTGTTGTCGCAATAGATGGGAACACAGCCAGTGTCCACCTCATAATCCTCCAGTTGTTGCTTGATCCAGATAACTTGAGCACAGCAACTGGCAGCGGCAACATACTCAGCTTCATTGGTAGATGTAGCAACTGAGTGCTGCTTCTTGCTAAACCAACTGATTAGCTTGTGTCCTAGAAACTGACACGTACCACTGGTACTCTTTCGGTCAATACGGCATCCAGCAAAATCTGAATCTGAATATCCAATGAGTGTGAGCTCATCATTTCTGGGATACCATATTCCAAGAGATTCAGTCCCTTTCAGATATTTCACTATCCTCTTTGCAGCTTCCATGTGTGACCTTTTCGGATTGGCTTGAAATCTGGCACACACTCCGACTGAGTACGA
>JAPKLW010004475.1:0-27001 GCA_026898455.1 Plectranthus barbatus
GTTTGGGACTTGGTAGAGAGACCATCACACCAGTCAGTGATCGGCACCAAGTGGGTTTTCAAGAACAAGCGAGATGAAGATGGCATTGTGGTCCGGAACAAGGCTCGTTTAGTCGCCAAGGGCTATAGACAGTGTGAAGGCATCGATTTTGATGAGACCTTTGCACCAGTTGCAAGAATGGAGGCGATACGGCTGTTTTTGGCCTATGCAGCGTATCACGGCTTCACGGTGTTCCAGATGGACGTGAAGAGCGCATTCTTGAATGGCGAACTAAAGGAGGAAGTATATGTAGAGCAACCTCCTGGATTCGAAATTGGCACCAAAGTGTACAAGCTAAGGAAGGCCCTGTATGGATTGAAACAGGCGCCCAGGGCTTGGTATGATACACTATCTCAGTTCCTCACCAGCAATGGATTTCGAAAAGGGAAGATCGATCGGACTCTCTTTCTTCTCAACGATGGAGCTGACATGCTGATGGTGCAGATCTATGTCGATGACATCATCTTCGGATCCAAGAACATTTCTCTCTGTGAGAAGTTTTCTAAGCTGATGCAGACCTCATTCCAGATGAGTATGATAGGCAAGCTGACATACTTCCTAGGACTTCAAGTCCAGCAATCAGCTGATGGTATTTTTATCAGCCAGCGGAAGTATACCAAGGATCTTATTCAGAAATATTGCCCAGAGAAGACTAAGTCTCTAAGGATCCCGATGAGTACCAGCTGCCAGATATTTCTTGATGAGCAAGGGGAATCAGTTGATCCTACTATATACCGAGGAATTATTGGATCACTCCTCTATCTCACTGCCAGCAGACCCGACATTTCTTATTCAGTCGGAGTGTGTGCCAGATTTCAAGCTAATCCTAAGAAGTCACACATGGAAGCTGCTAAACGGATTGTGAAATATCTGAAGGGGACAGAATCTCTTGGAATATGGTATCCCAGAAATGATGAGCTTACGCTTATCGGATATTCAGATTCAGATTTCGCTGGATGCCGTATTGACCGCAAGAGTACCAGTGGTACGTGTCAGTTTCTCGGACACAAGCTGATTAGCTGGTTCAGCAAGAAGCAGCACTCTGTAGCTACTTCTACCACTGAGGCTGAGTATGTTGCCGCTGCCAGTTGCTGTGCTCAAATTATTTGGCTCAAGCAACAACTGGCTGATTATGAAGTGGACACTGGCTGTGTTCCTATTTATTGCGACAACAACAATGCTATGTGCATCACGAAGAATCCGGTTCATCACTCCAGGACCAAGCACATAGACATTCGACATCACTTCATTCGTGATCATGTCGAGAAGAAGGATGTCAGCGTGGACTACATTCGTACTGAAGATCAACTGGCTGACATCTTCACAAAGCCCCTGCCAGAAGCAAGATTCAAGGAGTTGTGCATCAAACTCGGTCTTATGGAGATTGATGCGAGCCTTAATGATGAGGAAGAATGAGTCCAAGCTCTCATTCTGTTCTTGATTCTCTAGCGTATGCTGATTACAACTGAGTCCAAGTTCTCAGTTGTGGTGTTTCTCGACTAGTGGTGTCTACCAACCACAGATGATATCTACTGGCGGACTTTATCCCTCAATTGTCCAAGGAAATGAGTCCCAGCTCTCATTTCATCTTGCCAGCTTTTATCTTCCGCTGAAGCGAAATTGGGTCCCAGCTGCCACCTTCTAGCAGTGTTGAAGAAATGGATCCACTTCCAGTTGCCAGCAGATAACTGGTGGTCATTCCCACGACTGGCGAAAATTGAGTCCAAGTTCTCAATTTGGTTAAGGTCGCTAGACTGATCATCAAGTGGTATCAGTTGCTAACTGATGAGTTTGCCAGCAGGACGTGCTACCAGCAAGTGGTTGATTTCTCAAGTGGTCTCAGTTGCTAACTGATGATGTATATCTACAAGGTAGTATCAGCTGCTAACTGAAGAAATTATCATCAAGTGGAGAAATGGCTCTTCAATAAGTGGTATCAGTTGCTAACTGATGAGTTTGCCAGCAGAATGTATTATAAGCATGTGGTATCAGTTGCCAACTGATGAAGAGGCCAACCAGTTAGGGGGAAGTATGCGACTGGCGTATGCTGGTGATGCCCAGCCAAGCCAGCTGTCGCAGAAATGGCGGATCGTTCGAATCCGATGGCGTATGCGGATCTCCGAATTTAATGCGGCATTTAATGCCACATTTAATGTGCACAGTGGCTGCGCAGTCCGACGTTTGGTTTCCACCAACTGCAGCGCACCACGTCAGCACCACGTCGTGCAGCACGTCAGCACGACCACGCCCGTCAACACAGGAAATCGGGCCTGCTGATGACCGTAGATCTCCGCGTGCTGAGCGTTGATCCTGGTCGTAGATTCCTGCATGGAATCGAGTATAAATACTCGAGGTCCCTCACCGGAGAAACCTTTTACGATCCTTCACATTTTTCCAGCCCTAATCTCTCTCATTCTCTCTCAAAATTCTTAAGTTTCCTGAGATTATGGCTTCATCTTCACGCCCCCCAACTGATAATCCCCCGGAAGACAACCCACCTTCCACATCTTCATCGTCTGGTGAGCCCAGACTACCAGTTGCCGAGCAGCACATGCCGACGTACACCGGCATTGTGAAGATTGAGGATATTGACTATACTTATCCGTTCGCGCGACTTGTTGCCCTGAACAAGCCGGCAACCCGTGATCGGTTGTCAAATGCCCAAGTCAGAGCCGCACAAGTTCAAAAGGAGAAGATCCTCAACGAAAAACTGGCCAGAAAGAACCATGGGGAGGAGCTGATCGAGATGATCGATCATGAAGGCCTCCGACAGTATCTGACGGCGGCGCCCCAGACTTTCCATCCGCACCTGGTGGCGGAGTTCTACGCACGGGCGGTGATCGCCGACGGCGGACGGTCCTTCACCACTTCGGTGTTTGGACACCTGATCACCGTCTCCCCCGAGTACCTCGCCGAGATGTTCGGGCTGAGGAACGAAGGCGAGGATGTGGCTACCTACCTTCAGAACAACACCGTCGAGTTCCAGAAGCGCTGGACCCAGTGGAAGAAGGCGGAGGTGACCACCTTCCGGACTGGAATGAGAAAGTCCGAGATGGACGAGTTTTGGCAGATGGTGTGCGACATAGTCGTACGAATGCTGCAGTGCGAAGTGGGGTCGTACGCAGAGCTGAGCATCCGGAAGTTCTCCGTGATGAGTGCCCTTGCTGACGGGATTCAAGGGAACTGGGCCGAATTCCTTTACGGCCGGCTCCTGGAACACGTCGGCAGGAACATCGACGTTCCGACTGAAGGGAGGTTTGCCCATTCCGTATCCTTTGGGCTTCGTATCAGCCGCCTACTGGAGATGGAGTTGGGTGATGGGGTGGACCAGGGTGAGCAATTGGTCAGTTCGGACTTCATCCCTCCGACCAAGGAGCAAGCCAAACTCCCCCGCCCAGACTACAAGAAGCCCAGGAGGCTGAAGGGGAAGACCTCAGTGAACCCTTCTGAGGGTGTCTCTGAGGAAGATGA
Organism: Plectranthus barbatus; assembly: GCA_026898455.1. Taxonomy (NCBI): domain Eukaryota; kingdom Viridiplantae; phylum Streptophyta; class Magnoliopsida; order Lamiales; family Lamiaceae; genus Plectranthus; species Plectranthus barbatus. The sequence continues at coordinate 3,511 of JAPKLW010004475.1, forward strand.
GGTGGATGAGGGCGAGCAACTGCCAGTTATGGCTCGCCCGCTGACTGAAGAAGAAAGGGCTGCGCTCAAGCGCCAGCGAGAGACTGAGCGTCTCTTCGCCCAGCTGGGAGATGCAGTGGAAGCGGTCACTGGCATCCATCCCCGGGACATCCGCATCGTCCCTACTGACGAGCCATCCCAGAAGAAGCCCAAAAGACCCAAGAAGCATCAGCATCAGCAGCCACATCAGGCACTGGTTCTTGGTCCAGCTCCAAGGAACATATTGGGACAGACCCAGGAGGAGCAGCTGGAGATTATGACCGGGAAGAGGAAGAGGATCCTCACCCTGGGTGAGCAGATAACGAAGAAGGCCAAGAAGGAGAGAAGTGCCTCTATAGTGAGGAAGAAGCAAGCTAAGGCCAGGCTGAAGGCGTTGAAGGCCCAGCAGGAGCTGGAAGCTGAACTGGCCGCTCGTGACGAGCGCTTTGCCAAGATTAAGGCAGAGCATGAAACCAGGCGCCAGGAAGAGCTGGCTGAACAGCTGAGGCTGGCAAGCAAGGGCAAAGGAAAGGCTGATGAAAGTCCAAGTGCCAGCCCACCAGCTTCTCCACCACCAGGCGAGATTTTACCAGAAGATACATATCAGCGCCTGCTGGTGATGGGAGTCGACGAGGACATCATGTCCATAGTCGAGCACTACCAGCCGGATGAGGAAGAAGATGAGAGTCCGCTGGCTGCGCAAGGGGATGCCAGCGGAAGCGGAGTTGCCGAAGAAGGCCCGCTGGCAGTGCAAGGGGTTGCCAGCGGAGGAGTTGATGAGCGGGCGACCACCCCGGAAAAACTGGCGGAGGAGAAGGAAGAGAAGGAGGCAGAGAAGGAAGAAGAGATGGATGTGGAGACTGGTGCAAGGACTGCTGGGAAGGCTCCCATTGTTATCTCTGATGATTCTGAAGAAGAGGAGCCACCAGTTGTCCAGCACTCCACAATCCAGAGGATGGAGCCAAGGAACCTGTTCCCAGATTTTGCAAAGGAAGGGAAGGCTCAGCTCGGTCGTCAACAGTCCCAAGGAGCCTCAACTTCTGGACGACCAGCGACATCCTCACCAGCACAGCCTCGACGTGCTGATTCACGACCACGACGTGACATAACCGTCAGCGTCCTCAATTACAACGTGGTCGACGCTGATGAATATGAGGAGATGGTCAATGGACCCCATCGGTGGGAGTTACGCGGGGAAGAGGCCTTCGACACCTCTCAAGTGCCTGACTACAGCATTCTCAACATCATTCCCCTCCGCGGGCTCCCCCACCAGTCGGTCTTAGCTTCCCGCATCCAGGACTGGTGCCTGCCCCTGAGGCCGATGGAGTTCTACAACCGTACTCTGTATGAGTACGCAGAAAATATCACGGTGGAGGTCGAGGATGCCGTTGATCTCGACATGTTTAATGACTTCCGGTATCTGTGGGTTGTCAACCCGACTCTGTACTGTGAGCTGCGGCGATGGAGGATCTTTGACCGTGTGGAGCGGTATCTCACGGTGGAGAAGCGCTCAGTTCTGTACGCTAGGCTGGGGCTGGAATACTGGAGGAATGAAGAGGCCTGGGCGGATGAATTCATGGATACATTAACTGACGAGCCAGAGCCCTTGTCCCTTAGGCGTGTCCGGTGGCGAGTGCAGAAGATTCTTGATTATCGCCTAAGGACTGGCAGCTCAGGACTCCCGAAGCCAAGGCGTGTCCGAGTGCCCTTTCTCCAGTTCCACCGCACCAGCCGGGGCTTTCAGGTGGTCTACGCTCTCCGAAGGATCCGAATACTGATTGCCCTCCCACCGCTCCTCCTCTACTTTGCCCGTCTGTTCGATATGGCAGCCACTGAGTTGCTAATTGATCATGTGGTGGAGGAGGATCCCTCCCGCAGCAGATGGCTGGTCCCTGCAGTCGCTGGTGCTCCGAATGTTGTGGAGCTGGAGCCCGTTGACTGGGTGGAGGCGGACTTTGCAGAAGATCAAGTCCCACCAGCATCAGCTGAGGTGCTGGTGGAGGAATCAGCTGAGGAGTCAGCGTCAGCAGCCGCTGCAGTCCCAGCAGAAGCATCAGCCGCTGCAGAGCCAGTAGTGGAGAGGCCAACTGGAGCTGACACTGAGATGGCTGAGGCCTCATCTGGTGTGCCCTCTACTTCGATGGAGCTGTCAGCAGAGCCTCTCTCCGAGGTCCATCCGCCTGCGCAACTGGTTGCTCTCATTGATGCCAGGATGGACCAGCGCTTTTCTTCCTACCGAGCAGAGATGGCGCAACAAATGGAGGCTTTCACCTCTGGGGTGAACTCCTTTTTGGCGCGGATCCAAGAGGGGGAAAGGGCGCGAGCAGTCGCTGATGAGGAGAGGGCTCGGCTTGCTGCGGAAGAGCGTCGCATTGCTGCTGAGGAGCGCTTGAAGAGGGAACAAGATATGGCGGCTCTTACAGAGATCTTGAGGAATTTAGCAAATCGCAATCAATCACCTGGATCCTCATCTCAGCCATAAGTCTTGTACTCTTCATTTTTTGTGTAAGTAATTTTTTACCAGTCTAGACTAGTCAGTAGTCCTTCTTGTACTTGTAATTTCACATCATTAATGGATTGATTACTGACGGGTTGACGACAATTTCTCATTGTCCAACTAATGTCTACTGATTTTTACTTACCAGCTGAACTTACACATTTTGTGTAATCAGCACCAGCACTCAATTTGGTACTTGTTAATTCTAACCTGGCTCAGACTTTACTTCATAATTTAATCGAGCAATATCTCTCCCAGTTTGAGGGGGAAGATTTTTAGGTTAGAGCTGATGTGAGGAAGTAGTTTCATGGGTTTAGATCTGATAGGTTTATTTGTAAAGACCCAGAAATGCTTTGTAACTTTCCTCATCAGCTGAGTGCTCGCTGGTTAGGCTTTGATCGCACCAAAAAGGGGGAAATTGTTGGGAAATCTGGCTAAGTTTCCCTTCTCCAGTTGATAGCTTAGATCTTAGATTTGGTGTTTAAGTGTTTTGGTGGATCAAATCCTAAGTCCAACCAGCGTCAGTTTGTCTCTAGAAAAGCTCTAGTCTCAAATGTAAAGTCCTGTTTAGGTCTTTTGAGTTGTAAGTCGTAGCTGATCAAGACTCATGCTGGCTACTGTCCACCAGCATGAGATGTGCTTACCAGTTGAGAGAAGTCTCACCAGCAAGCGGCTGACAAAGACTCGTGCTGACACTGTTCATCAGCATGGAGTAGAGCTAATGACTGGCTACTGTTCATCAGTTGGGAAGATTTCACCAGCAGGAGGCTGAGAGATCTTACCAGCAGAATATGTGTTCTGGCTGATACTATTCACCAGCGGTGAAGCCACCAGTCACGGGAGATTCCAAGAGATAACATCAGACGAATTGGTAGACCTTGATTGTGCTAAGGAAAGTCACCAGCAGAGACTGCCAGCACAAGATCACCAGTATGATCTACCAGTCGGAGGTTATCAGCAGAATTCAAGATTCGCTCTCCCAGAGTCTTAGAGACAAAAAGAAGATTCGTCGAGGAATTAACTGACAGAGTATGACTTTAAGGAGGATACCTTAAAGTCTATCAGTTCAAGACACCAGTTCCGATTCCTCGTACTGACGAATAGAGTCGTTCTGACACAAAGAGATCTGTGTCAGATAAAGCGATCAAAGGTATGGCGCTTTCCGGAAATTCCTACCTACCGCTGTCAGAAGGACATGCGAGGACAGAGACTTTTCCGGATGTGTCCAAACGGCTAGTAAATTTGAATGGGATCCCTCGTCTATAAATACCTGGGATCCATCAACATTCAATACTCTTAACACTCTTGACCTACCGAAAGCTCAAACGCATTCATATCAGCGAATAAGCAATCTTTCGAGGCTTTTCTTAAAGCTACTCCGTGTGTCAATCATTTGAACACGAGACTCCAAGCTTCTAGCTTGTGAGTTATTGATCTCATTTGGTGTTCTTTCTCATTCCGAGGAAGAACATAGCAGCTCTTGAGCCAGCCAGCTCCAGAGTTATTACGGGCAGTTTTGCCGCCAGCAAGAGTCAAGTTCTTGGGAGAACTCAACACCCAATCAGTCGGAGGAGGAGGTTGAAGTGACGTGCTCGCACTCCATCCATCTGACGAGAGTTGAAGAAGGACAAGGACCGGGAGCGGTTGATCCAGTGGACTGGTAGACGAGGCATCTACCAGCTGGAAATAGATCGTAGGAAATCTTGTACCGGATTACTCTTTTTAGTGAATTTCCAGTGCTTCGACTGGAGAGTGGACGTAGATCAGTTGATCGAACCACTATAAAATATCCTTGTTATTTACTGCTTTCAGCATTTACTTACTGATTTAAAACCCAGCACCCAAGTGCTGGAGTATTACTGAAACCAGTTTATAACTGTGCAAACTCGACTCTAAAATTTTCTAAGTCCTGAGTCATCAGCTGACCAGCCAGTTGCCAGTCAGCTGAATACTCAGTTGCCAGTTGACTTACCAGCTGACAAGGTCCCAGTCAGCTGTGTAACCAGCAGAGTGCAAGAAACGAACTTACGTATTTTCCGCTGCCAAAGTATACCCTGATATCCGGGACCAACAGGATGCGATCCAGTGAGAACAACTCTTACCATGAGAAATAAGAACTAATCATCGCCATTGATTTTGATGAATGTACGCTCATGATTTTATTAGAATTTTCGGTCATTTTATCTCACAAAACCTGCATTATAGGGTATTTTTGTCATTTTGTACTTGTTTCAAATTTTGTTTGCATATTCAACCTCAACATACATTATATATCTAACAAACATGCGTTATATGCATAAGAAACATACATTATATATCTAACATTCATTATATACCTAACAAACATCTTCCTGCATTATAATATGGTATTACTCTTATTTTAGAACAATATTACTATCATAATACGATATTACTTCCTCCATTATATATGATATTACTTTTATTTTAGAGAAACAATATATTACTTTCATTATAATGCATATGTTATAATATGTATGTTGTGTGAAAGTATTGATATAAGTAAAAATCAAATTAGTATTTGAGTTACATATGTAAGGAGAGACAAATTGATATTTTATTGAAAATTATAAATTAGGATTAGAGTTGTATATATAAATGAGACATAAATTAATATTTTATTTGAAAATTTAAGTTGTGTTAGGTTACGAAATAATCAAATAAAACAAGTTGAGATTTATTAATATTTTTCATATGAATACAGAAGTCAAATCATGTAATATAGCCCCATCACTCCATGGGTCTGATAAGTATTGCATGCTTATCACCTCAACTCCAACCATTCCATTGACATCAAGAATATCTAGAAAACTTTTACAACGAAGAACAATGAAAGAATAAGGTTTCCACGACCAGAAAATGCAAAAACCCTCAAATCTTATCGTCTACATTGAAAGTGAAAAACACCACTCAAAAAAAAAAAAAAAAGTCACATCAAAATAAGCCGCAAACCAAGTATATGGTAATGAAACATTTTTCTTATTATTTCACCAAAGACCAAAATCGAAGTGGGAGTGGGGCAAATTTACAAAGCTTTGCATCAACAAGTGGCACTCTTACAGCATTGGCTATTTACAGTTTTGACCCTCTATCCCGCCCCCCACTCTCTTTGATATCTTTCTATATATTTGTAATCACTCTGTTTTTGTCCTTTTGTGGGTGGGATTTTGTCAGGGTATGGACGGGGGCATGTGGGAGTGGAAGAAAGCGACAGATCAGATGTCCCTCGCAGCGCCGTTGGTGGATCTTGGCTGCCGTAGAAGCTCAATCAATGCTTCCGCCTGTCCACAATTTCACACACATCCCCCATGTCTCAATTAGCTACTCACCTACTATTACAATGATATATATACATATACATATACATATACATGTGAACTTGATACAATATCTATACATCTACTTTATTAACGAGAAAGAGGAAATAGTAGTTAGGGCCATCACTTTTTAAATCTTAAACTGTCACTTTTGGATTCATCACAGTCACACACACACACATATATATATATCTATACATATATATGACGTCAAAATAACGAGGAAAAGTAGATGGAAATCAGCAGTAAAAGAAGACTAAGACCAAGTCTATTCATATACATTATTATACATAAGCTAAAAATAAAGCCAGTGCCTACTTTGGGATTGAATGAGGAGCATAGTGTTCATTTAGTATTTGGCCATACTGGGTCTCAGTCATTCAACATGTCACATATAGTGTCCATTTCACCGGAAATGTTCAAAACATTTAATATGCTAACAGACTAACAGCGTATTCGATGGTTCAAATTGCAAAATATTTTTAGTTACAAGATGCCTATAATCAGATTAATTTTGTCAACAGTCAAATAGTCTATGGGGCAGTATAAAATCTCACGTGCGACAAAATAAATAAATAAACAAACTTTAACTTTGCATTTGAAACCACTTCTTTATGCCTGAAATTGGCCATAAAGTGTTAGGAAGATGGAGGGTGGTGGGATACATCATACCAGAAGGATTTCTATTAATCCAATGAGGTTTAAACTCTGCACGCTAAACATGATTGGTCAAGATTTGTTTTCCCTCTCCAACAAAACTTTTGTAAACTAATCCTACCTAAATCCTACTAAGCATCACACTTTCTTGGCATAAACAAATAAAAAAATAGTTGAGTGTCAACTTTCTTAATAATTGATAATAGGCAAGCGATTCTCTTTCTTCCTAGTTCCTACCATGTACCATTTACTAACAACCTCTACTAATCTTCTCCTATTATTTTAATTCAAGACCCATTAAATTCATAAACATTAATTGACAACCCACCAAAGCATATTATAAATTTCTAGTGTCAAAAATTCCATCCCAAATGACAGTCAATTGTACTCTACCATCAATTTTATAATAAATAAAAGCAGAAAATTATGATAGGTGCAGTAATAATTAAATTAATTTTTACCTTTTGTTTAGCGCGACTGGTCCCAGTCTGTGACAGAGCCACAAGGGGCGGAATGGCTCCTTCGCGGGCCACCATAGTACGATACGCCAAGCAGTCCTCGCACAATTGCAACAATATCGCGACGGCGATCTCCTTCTGCCGCTGCGTCCCCACCTCCACTATCTCCACTAACACCGGAATTCCTCCCTCGTCCACCAGCGCCGCCCGCGCCTCCGCCAGTGATACCAGCAGGCTCAGAACGAACGCTGACTTGTCCACCATGTTCGACCCCAAATCAGCCATCATCTCCACCAGAGGTTTCATGATCCCCGCCTGCACCGCCCTAATCTTATTCTCCTTGACCGTGCACAGCGAGTACAGCGCCGTGCACGCGTCCTTCTTCCCGCGTAAATTCCCGCCCTCCAGCAGGTTAACCAGCGGCGGCATCGCCCCGGACCGCCCGATTGCGATTTTATTCTCTTCGATTTGCGACAGACGGAGGAGCGCGCAGGCGGCGTTCTCCCTCGCGGTCGGGGTGCCGACTTTCAAAGCGCGGACTAAAGGCTTGATCGCGCCGGAGTAGGCGATCTCCTCCTTGTTCTCGTCGCACAGAGAGAGATTGAGAATCGCCGTGACGCCGTACTCCTGCAGCTGCGGATCGTTGGAAGAGATGATCGAAATCAATGGCTTGATAGCTCCAGCCTTGGCGATTTTGATTCGGTTCTCCGATTTATTCTTCGCGAGGAGACGTATCTCCATGGCGGCTTGCTTCTGTTCGTCGATGTCGTCGGAGTCGAGGTCGGAGACGAGCTGCGAGATGAGCTCGTCGGAATTATCAGAAGCGCAGGCGAGGAAGAGGCGGCGGCTCTGAGAGGAGGCGGTGGGGAACTCGCCGGATCTGTCGCTGTTGCAGTCGCTGAAGGCGGAGGAGGAGGAGTCGTTGAGGCTGAGATCGCTGAACTTGCGGCCCATGTAGGTGAAGCTGGAGTTGATTGAATCAGAATCCATGATTGATCAGTTGCTGCCGATCATTTCGAAAAAGACGGCGTTTGAAGGTTTGGGGGTGATATAATTTTGATTTTAGAGTGAGAGAGAAGGGAAGAATATAAACTGGGGAGAGGGGGAGAAGAGAGGGGCCACGTGGATACCCGTACAGAATCCCAATCGGGACAGCACGTGTGAGCTGTCTCTTCTTTTAACGCGTGCGGAGAAGCTTCGGCATTCCAAAGCCTTTCCTTTCCTTTTTATCTTTTCTTTTTATTAATAAATGCATTGTTTTTTTTAATTCCACTTCCTTTTTCCATTCTTAAAAGACGATAGTAATCTCTGGTAGTGGTAATTGAATTGAACCAAATAGAGTAAGTTTATTCATTTATTATTGTTTCTTTTGGTTTTTTATTAAATATTTTAAAGTTTACAAAACTAATTGAATTTCAGTCAAACTTAATGTATTTTTTAGATTTAGAATATATTCAAAATGGATACTATTTTTTTTTATAAAACTTTATATTATTAAAAAAATATTATATTTATACTCAAATTTAATTTTTTTTATAATTAATAAAGTTAATCAAATATTTATTATACGCCTTGCCCTTAAATAAAAAATATTAATTTACATTTAATAATATTTTATTTTATAACGAACTTGTTCACAACCTCATGAGCCATATATTATAAAACATAAGTTTGAGTTGTTTTATTAACAAATTTCACTAAACAAGTTCACACAATTTTTTTTTCTATATCAGATGTTGGTCCCAAGATCAGAGTATATATGCAGCAGAAATTTTAAAATCAAAATTTGCACTCAAAAACTGATGGTTCTTAGCCAGTTTGTGTTTCAGAAAACACTTAGTTAATTCAGTTCGAGTATACTTCAACACTAAAGTGTGTTAAGTTTTAAAACCTTGCAGAAATATAAGAAAGCAGCAAATGACAATGAATTTATAGAAGTTTGGAGCCTAAAGTCATACGTCCTCTCTTCAAACCTTGGTCTGGAAATTTACTAAGCTTTCGTTACAGACGGGTCTCACGATTTATCGCTGATGGTTGCCTTCTCCTCTGAATTTGAGAGCTTTATAGTTCCTCCTTAACTGTCAAACTGATGGCTAAATGCCCGTGAGAATCACTGCTGGAGATCTGCAGTGACTGTTGTGTTCTTTCTAGGAGAGGTAGAACACCAAATAACTCGAGCATAGAAGCTACGATTATTGTGTTCACTAAAATGAAACATGGAAGGCTTAAAGATAGCCTTGATGATAGAAATGGTCAGATTTTCAATTTAGCAGAGTTTCGGTGCTTTTTCTTTGTTTTAATATGAATTGCTCTAAGTATTTCATGTAAATATAAACGAAGTGTGAGCAATTCAAATTGTAGCCGTTTAGAGATATTTGAGCATTGTCCAATCTGATGCGTCTCTTTTCTGATGAGAGTAGAGCATTTTTCCTGAGGCTCGGAACCTGCTACGTCCTATTCTGACACGGGATATCGACATTCTGCTTTTATGTCAGAACAACTCTGCCAGTCCGAGGAATCTAAACTGGTTGGTGATTCATCAATCTTTAATGAATCTCCAAACTTAAAGACTGATCTTCGGTCATTCCTCTGACTTGTACTCTTTGTCTCTTCGTACGATTAGGAATTGACTTTGTAAATTGGTGGTGATCCAAGCTAGTGTCGTCTGTCAGTTTCTCTGAGTCATCAGCTCCAAACTGGCAGTTAGTCTCTCGACACTACGCACGATCCAAACTAGGGCTTTGTATTTCCACCGAGTTTGTCTTGATCAACTTCGTCAGTTCTGTTGCACCTCGAAATATCCTAACATGACTTTTCAAGTTTGTGAACTAAGCTAATCTAGAGACTCTCCTAAATTGGTGATTTCTATACAAACTTCTTGTAGGGATTTTCAGGCAAACCGAACCGCCAAATCCAAATAAGTCGGACCGTTCATGGATGTTGAGAACAATAAAACATATGATTAAACCTAGCATGCTACTATGAATTAAATGCAGTGGATTATCGAGTTTACCATAACTTCGTAGTCTCAGATATGATCTTTCGCGTTTGAATTCTAATACCTCGATTCAACCATGCGAATAATTAAATCTACGAAAATAGAAATTAGACAAATCTAATTTCTAGATTTAATTAAAAAATAAAGAGAGGAAAAGAATAATTTGTTCTCCAGATTAGGCCTTCAGATCTGTACCCCAAAGCTGCTCAATCCTGCTATTGGTGAGGATTCCACAGGACTGTGAATTCTGTAAGCCAGAGTCGAATTTCTCCTTCTCCCAAACACAACAGATGCGCCGCCCACTCTCTCTCTCAATTAGGGTTTTAACTGATTTGAATTGTGATGAAAGTGGCTAGGGTTTGAGAGAGAGAATTGTTCATTTACAGACCTAGGGTTACAAACTCTAATGGGCTATTGTGCCACTTTTTAGCATATTTAATTGCGCCAGACCTGAGACCTAATGCAAATAATAAAGTGGGTCTATGAATTAATTAATTCCCATGTCCACAATCCAGGACACAATTAATTAATTAATATTAATTCTTTTTAACCACATAATTAATACTGACCTACCCCTTTATTACCACGTTATGAGAACGGGCTGCATTTACTTGAGAATCCCCATATTTAAGGTTACTGGACATTCATTAATTTATTAGAGCTTGTGACAAGCTACCACAATTAATTAATTTCTTATTTCCTGAGCAGTACCACTCAAACCTTATCAATCGTGCTTGAACTTAATCGGCCTGCGGGACTTTAGCACGATGAATGTTATTGAGCTCCTCAGGGAATGTCCCCATCTTATTACTCGGATACGGTTACCTAGCTCCAGTCTGAGGTTGTAATACACGAACTATTGTTACCCAAGATGCGGGTATATGAGCACGTTACTCTCCACCATGGCAAGTCAAAGCAACAGTCAACCCGTGCATAACCCTGAACCTTCATTAGGGTTTGGACTCAATCAAGATTGAGATCTTGTATTCTCATGAAGGGTTTGGACTCAATCAAGATTGAGATCTTGTATTCTCTGATGTCAGGCAGTAGAATACATTTCAATGTGGCCCAATCAATATGCAACCGCACGTACCAGCATATCAAGTAATCAAGACAGATTACTTCTTTTCGACTATGCTGCAGCCTATACCGATATACTTATCCTCGTATGCTATCTCGGTTGTGATAATATTTATATCTCACTAGGTCAAGTGATCATACTGTCTTCTGCGATCTACAACACGCCATATGATCGTCCCTATCGGTGAGATAAGAGGATACCATTGTTACTCGCACGTAAGTTTGTTTAACAGATAGGAAATACTGTTGAATGTATACTCATTGTAATAAATGCTTTCTGTATACAAAACCCAACAATCTCCCACTTATACTCAAAGCATTACACTCGCTATTTTAGAGTATACAATGTGTCTTTCTAGCCTAGCTATTACATCAACCACCGCTAGTGGTAGGCATCCACCTTAGACCTAGTCCACGAATATGTCTTTCGTAAACCTGTTGTGGTAAGCACTTTGTGAATGGATCAACTAGGTTGTCACTAGTGTCAATCTTCTTGATTTTCACATCGCCCCTCAATACGATTTCTCGTATGATATGGTACTTCCTCTCTATGTGTTTGCTCGCCTTGTAAGTCCATGGTTCTTTCGTGGTCGCCACTGCACCAGAGTTGTCACAGTGAATTGTGATGCTCTTAGGCAGACTCGGAATCACATCCAAATCTAAAAGGTAGTTCCGAAGCCATACCCCTTCTTTAGAAGCTTCGGAGGCGGCGACATATTTCGCCTCCATGGTGGAGTCAGCAATGCATTTCTGCTTTGCGCTCCTCCATGATACAACCTCACCTCCCAAGGTAAACACATAACCTGAGGTCGATTTCTTCTCATCCTGGTCCCCTTGGAAATCCGAATCTGTGTAACCCACAAGGCACAAATCCTCACTTTGATAAACTAGGCAATAATTCCTAGTTCTCTTCAAATACTTGAGGATGTGCTTTACCACAGTCCAATGCGCCTGTCCAGGGTTAAAGTGATATCTTGCTACCATGCCAACGACATAACAAATATCTGGCCTGGTACACAGCATTGCATACATGAGGCTACCCACCACAGAGGCGTATGGTACAAGATTCATCTTATCTTTCTCACTCTGTGTCACAGGACACTGCCAGTAGAAAGATGTACGCCAGGTCTGAAAGGTAGCAAACCTTTCTTGGCGAGTTGCATGCTGAGCCCGGCTATCACAGTATCCACATAAAATGCCTGTGATAAGCTTAACATCCTTCTCTTACAATCCCATAAGACCTTAATCCCAAGGATGTGCCCAACTTCTCCCAAATCCTTCGTTTGGAACTGTTTGGATAGCCAACGTTTAATTTCTGACATCTCTCCCTCGTTGTTTCTAAATAGGAGTATGTCGTCCACGTACAGTGCAAGCAAAACTACGCCCCAACTGACACAAAGTTGGTATACACAACTTTCGTTCTCCAACTGTGAAAATCCATAAGATTTATTTACATCGTTGAAACGCAAGTTCCACGACCTTGAAGCTTGCTTAAGTCCATACAAGGACTTCTTAAGCTTCCAGACAAGATGTTTTTTGCCCTTGCGCACATAACCCTCGGGTTGCTGCATATAGATGACCCTACCTTTTTCAAGGTAACCGTTTAGAAAAGCAGTTTTGACATCCATTTGCCAAATCTCGAGGTCCAAATGCGCTGCTATGGTAGGAAGTATACAGATGGATTTGAGCATGGCTATGGGTGAAAAGGTTTCATCTTAGTCTATGCCCTCTTTCTAACTATAACCCTTTGCCACCATCCTGGCTTTGAAAGCCGTAATTTCTCCATCCGCTCCCTTCTTTCACTTGTGTACCCTCTTGCACCCTATGGCCCCAAAGCCATTAGGCAACACCGTTTTCTAGTATACATCCATAGCGGTTATGGATTCAATCTCAGAATCCATGGCGATGCGCCACTTCGCAACAACCTTATCTTGCACTGCCTCTTCGTTGGCCAGTGGGTCAGAGTCCTCATGTCTATCTTCAAGGCTCCAGTTCGAAGACTCACCCATGAACATGTACCTTTTCGGCTAGAAAATAACTCTCCCACTGCGACGAGGTATTGATGCTGTGTCAGTTGTTGGTGCAGCAACTTTTGGTTCTGCACCTTGCACTAAAGAAAGCACCGGCGGTGCTCTTTGGTGCACCCACGTTCGAACGTTCCCCTTTCATTGGAATTGCATTCTCATCTTCAATTTCTTGAAGAACTATATCCCTCATTGTCTTATGGTTTCTTACATACTCGTCCTCCAAGAATCTAGAGTTGGTGCTAATAACGATTCTCTGACTCCATGGACAGTAAAAGTAACCACCTTTCATTTGTCTAGGATACCGTATAAATAGCATTACTTTGGATCTGCTTTCTAACTTATTAGGTTCCTTTGTCAGCAAGTTTGCCGGACAACCCCATACTCTAAACTTGCACAAACTAGGTCTGTGTCCAAGGAAGAGCTCAAAGGGTGTCCTAGGAACCGATTTAGAAGGCACCAAGTTAAAAATGTAAGTCGTTGTTTCCAATGCGTATCCCCAAAACGAAATGGGTAAGCTCGCATGACTCATCATTGATCTCACCATCTCCAAAAGAGTTCTATTTCTTCTTTCGGCTACACCATTTTGCCAGGGAGTACCCGGTGCAGTCCACTGGGATGTAATCCCATGTCCCGACAAATATTGTAGGAACTCATTCCCGAGGCATTCGCCACCACAATCAAATTGCAGTGACTTGATAGTTTTCCCGACCTTCTTTTCTACCTCAACCTTGAACTCTTTGAAATTTTCAAAGCATTCAGACTTGTAGCGAAGCAGGTAAACGTATCCGTATCTTGAGTAATTGTCAATGAAAGTGACAAAGTACTCATACCCTCCACGAGCCTGTGTGGACATGGGCCCACATAAGTCAAAATGGATCAATTCCAACACATCCTGTGCTCGAGACCGACTAGCCTTAAAAGGCCTAGAAGACATCTTTCCCTCGATGTAGGATTCACAGACTTGATAAGATACAGGCCGGACTAAGTTCAATGTACCGTCATCTGCAAGTCGTTGAACCCGCTTCAAGTTGATGTGACCCAATCTCAAGTGTCAGAGATATGTAAGATCCTCATCAGAAGAAATAAACTTTCTCTTTCTAGGATTATCAATTTCAGATTAATTACATGCAACAATCGCGGAAGTCTTATGATGACAGTTAATGACATAGAGGGAGTTATTCAGCATTCCACGACAGATAACAACGTTATTACGAATGATAGAAACACCACTATAAAAAATAATTGAATATCCATCAACATAAAGTTTGGAAACTGAAATAAGGTTCCGCTGAAAAATCCTGCACATATAAAACATCTCTCAAAGTCAAGACAGAGTCATCAAAGTACAAGGTGAAATCTCCAATGGCTGCGGCACTCACTCGCATTGCATTCCCCATTGAGATGGTAACCTCGTCATTCTTCAGCACCTTCCTCGGTGTGAACCCCTGCAAAGTGTAACAAACATGGTCAGTAGCTACAGTATCCACTACCCACGAATGAGTAGAAACCGATGCTAAACATGTTTTCGTTACAATTGCAAATAATGTACCTTGTCCTCTTGCATTCGGACAAGTCACCTTCCCGCACCCAGCACACCTGTCTTTCTTTGGAGTGACCTTTACTCTCTTCACCCTCCTTGATCTGCTTACACTGCCTGCTTTCATGAACTTGCTTTCAGCACCATCTTCTCCAACCTTAGAGGTTGTCGTCAAACTGGTACTGGAAACTGTCTAAGCAAGTTTCCATGCACGCATGGAAGATTGCTCCACTACAAGATCCTCAACCAACTCATGCAGATCATACTCTCCCCTTGCAGCAGCAATTTCCTTGCAATCATGGTAAGATTCCGGAAGAGAATTCAGGATGATACCAATCTCGCCTTGAGCACTGATATTACCTCCCCGCACAGTGAACTGTCTCATGAGCTCAATCATAGACATCATGTGCGCTGTCACCAAACTATCCTCAACCATTTTCTTGCACACAAGATCGTGCACAAGTCTATAGTTAATAGTCCGCTCCACATTGTCATAAGTTGTCAAGAGATCCTTCCAGATCTCTCCAGCTCTATTGAAGTTCTCATACTTGTGCTTCAATTCTCTAGATAGGCCAGCCGTGATAAGCCAATAGGCAAAATCGTCGGCTTCTTCCCATCTATCATAAAACTCAAGCTCAAGTTCGCAAACTTCATCATAGTCAGACACAAGTGGATCCATAAAAAGAACATATGCTTGATTTTTGAGATATAGGATGTGTTTGATGCAAAAACTCCATTCAGGGAAGTTGGGACTAGTTAAGGGATTGAGAGCAAGAATATGATCAACAGTAGACATAGACATATCTGAAACAAATAAATAATTTTAATAAGAACATACATGCAGAAATTTCAAAAACAAATGCATTGAAAACCTCTTGATAAATCAAATACAAATGTTTTCCATTAATAGCCCAAGAGTTCCCACCGCAAGCTACACTCGTAGACGTTAACGATGTAACATTCAACCAGACTGTGGGTTTTAAGCCGCAATCCTTTAATTTCATACCATGTAAGGAATCATTAGACACATGAAACAAATAATTAGTGTAAAACCTTAGACCAAGCCATCTCTCAAGAACAGGGAAGCAGCAAGTGCATTATATTCTAAGATGCTTCTAAGCACTTAACCACAAATTTAACTCTAGCCAAAAGAGACAGTTTGGCATAGCACGTAACCATACTGCACAACCCTTAAAGCTTTCGTTATCTATAATTTAAATCAATCCTAGAATACTTATGAGAAAGAATTACGCAAGCTACACTCGTAGACGTTTACGCAAAACCCTCCCACTATTCACTTGATTTAAATTGTTTGTCTAGAAATTCCAACAACTGCAGCCCATGCACCTCCGGGAATTAGCAAGCTACTCTCGTAGACGTTTACTAAAATGGGAGACACACTTACAGCCTAGGACCACTTTGTGGAGGTCTATTGATTTTAATTAAAAAATTCGATTAGTATTTTTGATTCAAAAGGTTTCTTAAATGTGCAAATAAATAATTTCTTGTCATTATATTTTCCCAATTTTTTGCATGTAATTAAACAAACCACAAAATTCAAAATATAATCCGACAAGAAATTAATAACATAAGCATGCTTTTAAAGCTGTAAATAATAAAGCAGTAAAACATGCTTTCCTATTATCTACACAAGCTTATTGCGCAAATAATAAATCACATGTCATACGAGGGCAATTAAGACAAATAAAAGTTCCTCGTGGCCCCAAAACAGGAAAATAAAATAATCATATCTATTACAAAATTTGAAATTTGAATTTGGATAACTCCAAATCTTTTTTAAATCTTTCACAAATCTTCAAGGGCCTTGATATCCTCAACCACCAAATCTTTTTGGATCTAGGGTTTTGTGATTTGAAAATTGGACCCACAATCCAACTGCAAACCCTAGGGTTTACAACCGAATTGCACCAGCCGTCAAACCACGAAACACCACCGCAGTAGCAGCAGCGCCGCCAATGACAGCTGATATGTGTGTAAAATGATCGATATTTCGATGTCTGTGCATGCATGTTTGCATTCATTTTACTCCCATATCTTATTTTTTTGTGTTGTTTTCGTTGTGTTTTTGTTTTTTTGTGTGATTTGGAGTGTGTAGGTTTAGTTTGGAGCATAATTCATCATTTTGGGCTGAGTTTTGGATGAAAATCGACCGGGCCAAGCTACAAAGGGTGTGAAGATCGACCGGGATAAGCAGAAGAGCAGCAGGAAGGATTTCAGAGACAAATCTCAGTCGATCCTACAGATCTTGACCGATCTGGCTGTTCAAAGGCAAATCACGGCCGAACCTGCAGAGCTTGACCGATCTAGAATTTTAGAGGGGAATCTCGGTTGAGCCAGATCCATCCTGGCGATCCATTACGTGTTGTTCGACGGTTTTTTCAGTCTTGAGCTATTCCGGGCGATCCTGTTTCATCTCGATCGATCCTGGGGTCTGGAAGTTGAGTATAAAAGGCAGAAAATGGAATTTAAAAGGGGAGATTCAGATTTTAGGATAGATTGGAGCGTTTACTTTCGAGGATTTCACTTCCCACTCATCCACAACCTCAACCAAGGTGGATTTCAAGCCAAATCAACTCAATTTGATGAATGAAGGCTAAGGAGGAGATCAAGGGTTAAATCACCCAATTGGGGAAATTTTATACCTTGCTTTACTCTTGTAATGGATTTGTTTGCATTTTGTATTCAGTTGAACCTTATCAAAGGTATGTGTAACTAAACCATTGAGGATATTGGTAGATTGAAGCTTTGAAATGTATAATTGAGCTTCGATTGTATGTTTACTTCCATTCAAATGATTGCACACACTTGAGCTTTTTCCTAAATCACATAGTGTAGGCATTCACCAACTATGTGTGTTTTAGTCACCGAAATTGCAGCCATTACGCAGATCTAAGTGTTGTGAGAAGTGTAGATGCATATTGCTTTTGATCCAATCCCGGTGCGGAGATTGCTATAGGTCAATAACCTACGGACTATTTGGAGTGAAATTAGATACTATAACGTAACTGATTGTGTGTTTAATTTCATCTACTCTTATCTCACCGGTACTGAGGGAGATAGGAAGCTTGGAGGTAGGTTGATCATCGTTGAATGGATTAAATATTTGTTTGCATCATTCAAATCAATTTCATAGTTTCAAATTGGAAATCTTACCAATGTCCTTGTTTTGTCATTGTTGAATTTTATCTCTTATGTTCGAGTATTATAATTACTAAAGATTGTGGAAGTAAATTGTTAAATGTTTAGAGATTTCATGTTAGTTAAAGCTTTCTTAGTTAGATAGTTGGATTTATTGATTACTAGTATAGTTCACAACCCAACGACCAGTCATTCTTAGATACAAAACAATACATGAGTTTCTCGTATTCTAGCAGGCGAATCGGAAAGAACCTGGATTGATTTTTATTACTTGTATGCACTTGAGTTTAATTAAGTTGGTTGATTGAATTTTGTGTGCATCAACAGCCACCGCCACCCGGTCGGCCGCTGCGCAAGCACGTGCGCGCTGCATGCCTACCGCTGTCGCGCGGCTGCTCTGCCGATGCCAGCCACGCCCGCAGCCGCACGTTGCAGCAGGCCGCCTGCGTGCCGCCGTGCGCCACCACCCTGCACTGCTCCGTTGAGGCTGCACGTCGCGTGCGGCCACCTGCCGCTGCCATGCACCGCTGTCGCCACGCCGGTCTCCGTTTTTGTTCTTTGACCCATACAAATACATATTTGAAAAATAAAAAATTGCCATAGAATATTCTATTACAATTTTTCCTATCAAATCTAATCACGGATTTTCTCGTGATTTTACAAATTCGATTTAATCCAAACACGGATAAACCACCACAGATTAAATCGAACGGGTTGCCACGAGGAACAAAAACCAAACCATCCATAGCAATTCAATAATCCATACATGCATAATCGAATAATTGCTCATCCAACAGAGCCATGAAAACAGACCAAGCTCTTATACCAATTGTAAGGATTTTCAGGCAAACCGAACCGCCAAACCCAAATAAGTCGGACCGTTCATGGATGTTGATTACATAAAAACATACGATTAAACCTGGCATGCTCCTATGAATTAAATGCAGTGGATTATCGAGTTAACCTTAACTCCGTAGTCTAAGATCCGATCTTTCGCATTTGAATTCCAATCCCTTGATTCAACCACGCGAATTAATTAAATCTGCGGAAACATAAATTAGACAAATCCAATTTCTAGATTTAATTAAAAAAAAGAGAGGAAAAGAATAATCTGTTCTCCAGATTAGGCCTTCAGATCTGTATCCCAATGCTATTCAATCCTGCTACTGGTGAGGATTCCACAAGACTGTGAATTGTGAAAGCCAGAGTCGAATTTCTCCTCCTCCCGAAAATAGCAGATATGCCGCCCACTCTCTCTCTCAATTAGGGTTTCAACTTGAATTGTGATGAAAGTGGCTAGGGTTTGAGAGAGAGAACTGTCTATTTATAGACCTAGAGTTACAAACCGCAATGAGCTACTGGACCTCTTTTCAACATATTTAATTGGGCCAGACCTGGTGAAGGGATTCGTGAACTGAATCACGAAGTCCGTTTGCCTGTATCGTTAATTGGAATATCAAAAATAAATTGTTATGCTTATGATTATTTCTAGCATGCTCCTATTGATTATGCATAAAGAAGGTTTATGCGGAATACCTGGATTGCAAAACCCTGAAGAACTAGTGTGCCGAGATTCCTCTTGATCTCTTTTCCACGCACAAAGATTAATTCCCTGACAGATAAAAGGAATTAAATCTGATGAAAATATAATGATATTTTTGAAAACAGAAGAGGGAGAGAAGAAAGAAGGTCCTCTTGATCTGATCTTCTGATCTGTATCCCAAATCAATCTGTATATCTGGTGAAGATTCCCTTCAGATTCCTTGTCCGATTGAGAAGCATAATTTCCTCCTCGTTTCTCAGATCTAGTCAATCACCACAACTCCCAAATTTTGGTTTGTTGTGTGCAACTTATGATCTTGTGGTGTGTTGAGATCTGAGGAACTGAGGCCTATTTATAGGAAAATACTAGACTTCTATTGGGCCTGAGTTTCATAGGCCAGACCAGGGACCAGAATGCAAATAACAAATAAGGCCTATCAATCAATTAATTCCCATATTTAACCCAGAATATAATTAATTAATTAATATTGATTCATTCCACCAGAGAATCAATACTGTCCTACCTATTTGCTACCACGTTTTGAGGTACGGGTTGCATGGGCTCAGTTTATCCCCACATTTAAGGTTACAGACATTCGTTAATTAATGTAAGCTCTAACAAGTTATTTAATTAATTAACATCTTATATTCCTGAGTCAATCCACTCAAACATTTTCACTTATGCTTGAACTTAATCAGCCTGTAGGACTTTAGCATAACGAACCTTTTGAGCTGCTCAGGGAATGTCACCATCCTATACTGGATGTGGTTACCAAGTTCTAGTACCAGACAGTCATACACAAACTGCTATTACCCAAGATACAGATATACAAGCTCAACCAGAGCCTTTCACTGCAACTCAAAGTAATACACAATCTGCATATACTTTTGTATCTTCATATAGGCTTAGGATCTCATCAAGCCATAGAGATCTAGATTCTTTTAATGTCAGATAAAAGAATCGCTCTCGACTTAGGTCCTTATCAATGTGTGCCCCACACTAGCATACCAAGCCATCCAAGATAAGATGCTTATTACTGCGTATGCTGCAGCCTACACCGACAGTTTATCCTGGAACTGTCTCAGCTGTGATAACTATTTATATCTTGCTAGGTCAAACGATCCATACGATCTTCCGTGATCTACTACACACCGTATGATCTTCCTATCGACGAGATAAGAGGATACTTGTGTTTGCGACACATGTTTGTTAATTCAGACAGGAGATGAACATACAACATTTATGATTCCATTATATTAACCAATCGACCTTGTACATAATATACCAATCATAATGCTTTCAGTATATAAATCCATCAATCTCCCACTTATACTCAAATCATTATATAGGTGCTTTCTAGAGTATAACGCGTCTAAACTAATCTAGCTATTACATCAATCATTCTATGTGGCTGGCTTTGCCCTCAGCCCAAGGTTACGTACATGCATCTCGTAGACCTTCTGAGGCAGAGCTTTTGTGAATGGATCCGCTAGATTATCTTTTGTATCTATCTTCTCTACTAGCACGTCACCCCTTGCTAAGATTTCTCGTATAATATGGTATTTCCTTTCAATGTGTTTTGTTGCTCTGTGAGTTCGTGGTTCTTTTGAATTAGCCACAGCTCCCGAATTATCACAATATATCGTGATGGTCTTGGGCAACTTAGGAATCACATTCAACTCCAGAAGGAAGTTTCGAAACCATACTGCTTCTTTCGAAGCTTCAGAAGCTGCCACATATTCTACTTCCATGGTGGAGTCAGCAATGCACTTCTGTTTTGCTCTCCTCCATGATATGGCCCCACCTCCCAATGTAAACACATAGCCAGAGGTGGACTTCTTTTCATCTCGGTCTGCCTGGAAATCCGAATCAGTATAACCCACAGGGCACAACTCCTCACACTAATAGACGAGACAATAGTCTCTAGTCCTTTTCAAGTATTTGAGTATGTGCTTTACCGCGGTCCAATGCACCTGTCGAGGGTTAAACTGGTATCTTGCTACCATGCCTACAACAAAGCAGATATTTGGCCTCGTACATAGCATTGCATACATGAGACTCCCAACGGCCGATGCATACGGCACGTTGCTCATCTCATCTTTCTCCTTTTGTGTATCCTTGGAAAGATGTATGCCATGTCTGAAGGATAACAGACCTTTCTTGGCAGTTTGCATGCTGAAACGGGCAATCACAGTATCCACATATGATCCTTGAGACAAGGTCAGCATCCTCTTATTGCTCTCCCGCAATACCTTTACCCCTAGGATGTATCCTGCCTCCCCAAGGTCCTTCATATGAAACTGTTCGGATAACCACCCCTTTATGCCCGACAATACTTCCACATTGTCACCAAATAGGAGAATATCATCTACATAAGGTGCAAGGAACACCACGCTTCCGCTGACACATAGACGGTACACACAACTCTCGTTTGAACATTGTGAAAATCCATAGGATTTAATCACTTCATCAAAATGCATATTTCATGACTGTGAAGCTTGTTTAAGTCCATACAGCGACTTCTTTAGCTTCCAGACCAAATGTTCTTCGCCCTTCTGCACATACCTTCTGGTTGTTGCATATATATGTCCCTACCTTCTTCAAGGTACCCATTTAGAAACGCGGTTTTGACATCCATCTGCCAGATCTCTAGATCCTTATGTGCTGCTATGTCTAGGAGTATACGAATGGACTTAAGCATGGCTACTGGTGAGAAGGTCTCGTCATAGTCTACACCTTCTTTCTGACTATAACCCTTCGCCACCAGCCTTGCTTTGAAAGCTGTAATTTCACCATTCGCTCCTTTCTTTCTTTTGTATACCTATTTGCACCCTATGGCTCGATAGCCATCTGGAAAATCAGTTTTCTGGTATACATCCATAGCCGTAATGGATTCTATTTTCGAATCCATGGCTATCAGCCATTTGTCTGCATCTTTATCAGATACCGCCTCGTCATATGTCCAGGGATTGGTATCATCCAGTCCGTTTTCTGGGATCAAGTCAGAGGACTCTCCCACGAACATATACCTCTCGGGTTTGTGGACAACCCTCCCACTGTGATGAGGCATCTAAACCGTGTCAGTAGTTGGCACAGTACCCATTGGTCCCATACCTTGCATTAGTGGCAATGTTGGTATTGCCTCACCTATTACAGGTTGATTTACCACTACACTGGGCTTTCCTGATGGAATCGCTTCCTTATCCTCAAGCTCGTGGAGGATAATTTCACTCTTGGATCTGTGGTTTCTTACATATTCGTCCTCCAAGAATCTTGCATTGGTACTGACAACCACTTTCTGATTCTCAGGACAATAAAAGTAACCACCTTTTGTTTACCTGGGATATCCTACAAACAGCATCAGCTTACACCTACTTTCTAACTTATCAGGTTCCTTTGTCAGCACATATGCTGGACAACCCCAAACCCTCAGTCTGTTCAAACTTGGCTTTCGCCCATACCAAAGTTACAGAGCGTTTTAGGAACTGATTTAGAAGGTACTAGATTAAGCAAATAGACCACTGTCTCCAAGGTATATCCCCAAAACGAAATTTGCAAGCTTGCATAACTCATCATCGACCTGACCATTTCCAAGAGAGTTCTATTTCTTCTTTCCGCTACACCATTTTTTTGAGGGGTTCCTGGTGCAGTCCACTGGGATGTAATCTCGTTGTCTGACAAGTTGATCGCTAAATTATTTAACAGCGACTTAGCAAAGCTAATAATATAGCGGCAAATGAAATTATCGATCCCTCAGGGAAAGAAATAACGAATAATCTTTAAGTACTAAGTCAAACATTCTTGAAAACACTGATTAGGAAAATCAGATAAAAAGTTTTGTTGTTTTGAAAATCGCAGTATTTGCTAATGGAAATTGAACAGGAAATTAAAAAGCTTTTGAAGTCAAATAAGAGAAGCACAGATTCCAGGGATATCTACCTATCAAGTATGACATGTATGAATGAATTGGTTAATTCCCAATTTTAATTCCTCTTCGTAGTGAAACATCAGAAAATTATTACAAACTTCTTTGTTGGACAATTCGTAAAGTAGATTAATTAATTACCTATCTCCGCTCGGTCTTAAGATAAATTAACTTACTCCAAAGATCTACAAATTTATTCCTACAATCAATCTCCTTCAGTTACGACAAGAAATCAGATTATATTGTGAAAATCTCTT
>JAPKLW010004476.1:0-27001 GCA_026898455.1 Plectranthus barbatus
ATGGGTGAATTAAGAGGCGGCTCAGGAAAAGAACCATCAATAAGGCGGAGCTTATTTTTACCACTCAAAGCTCGCCTGATGCAGCGACTCCAGGTAAAATAATTATTACCTGTGAGGACAACGGGAACCAGTTGCAGAGACGTGTGGTCATTGGGATGAATGGAAAGCACACCCTGAACATTTGGGTGTGGAGGATTGTCTTCCATAGCTTCAAGAGGAATATGCTCACGATCGTCGCCGCCGATCGAAGAGAATGGATTTTCGTCGGACAATTGATCGTCGTATGTGGAGGATTCACCACCTTGCTCATCAGCAAGCACCTTTCGCCATGACTCCTTTTGTTGTCGATTTTTCTTTTTGCCCATCACATGATCACAACCTGGCTGAAGATACCATATTGAGGTTTGTAATCGATAGAGGATGAACCAAAATTTCTTTATTCAGCTCATTCATTCAACTGATCGAATCGATCCTTTTTACATGAAAGAGAAGAATGACCGTACCCATCACATGAAGAGCACGTGAAATGTAACAGAATAAAAACGCAGCAACACACGCGATACAAACACGCTTATTTCACACACAATAAAGGAAAAGGAAAAATAGCCGAACGATGCATGTGCATGCATGTATCCTCCTCCCATGCATACGTGAGTACGAGTAAAGCATTCTCAACAGTTGTGTTTAGAATCACCCAAAATAATATTATGTAACTGCTAGCTCATACTCGATCCCAAAATTATAATTCGAAATAGTTCTCTACTAATTAAACTCATTAATGTTTAATATTTTTGGGGTTTTGTACATGTGGATTTGGATTGTATGAGTTAGGAATGTGGCAAGTTGAATATATAGTTCAAATTTCTCACAATAAACGAACTTTTTCTAATATTTGATTAATGTCTTGCTTGTTCATGATCTACATCGTAGTCGCATTCTTCGATGCATATAGACTATTACAATTCATTCGTGTATAAAAGGTTGCAATAGATATATATCATTAAAATGGATGTAATAATCTTGTAGTTAGAAGTGGACGTTTCCTCGATTTTTCATGTCTGTATGTATACATCTTCCGACACATTTCGATAATGCCATTTTCAAACACAATATATATCACATCTTTGTCAAGCTCTGAAAAAGCTCAATTTCTTTGTTAATTAGTTATGAACAAGATCCTCTCAGCTTCAATGTAAACTCGAAAGGAATGTCAAATCAGTGAAAGTCTCCTTCGTCGTCCAGGGATGAAAACTAGCTAGAGAGAAACAACTATATATATGTAAATCATCATCTCTAAAAAAAAAAACTAGTGAAGCTCTATGCAAATTTCAGGTTTTATTATTATTATTATTATTATTTTTTCTTTTATGCCATTGAACTTGGATGTGTGATGCAATACGTGGTGCAATTTTAAATAAATATATTAGACTACATGTTTATAAATTTTGTTACACTAGTTCCAATTTATTCTAATATAAGTATGCAATATATTATTAATTTTGTGCATGATAGATATTTATACATATGATAAAATTGGAAAAGGACGTTAAATTCTGTGGATAATTGAGTGAATAAAGATGGGCATCTTTTTTCCGTGAATTTTGTAGCCCCATCTCTCTCTCTCTCCCACTTTCTTTCTTTGTCCATCCATGACTATCAGACTCGTCCATTAGGTTCCTGGACATAATTTGAGTGAAGGGACAGCTAATACTAACTCCAAAAATATCTTTTACACTCAAATTACACTATCTATAATATACTCCCTTCGTCTCTTTGCATTAGTATATTTACTTTTGGTACAATTACTAATATTTGTGAGTGTAATGGAATTAATATTTTATTGGTGCGAGGAGACTAATTCCGCAGGATAGACGAAAATGGAAAATGAGACATCATGTATAGAGAGAGAAAGAAGGATGGACATGGACCCTCTTGGTACGGCCGCCTGTCTCTCTGCTTTGATGTATGCAGACTTGTAATGTTTATTTGAATTGCATTAAAAAAAAAAAAAAAAAAGAAAGAAAGAGTGGTGATTCGTTTAAAATTCAATTCAATTCAATCTTGCAGTTAACAAAAACAGTGGTTTCGTTACTTCTGAGATGGTGATGATGTAGCAGCCCCAGGTACCAACCAAACACACTCTCTTATCCCCCCCCCCCCCCCTTCAATATCTCTTTTCCTTTTCACATATACATATATCATATCATATATATGATGCTGTTCATTAATTATTCAACTTTCTACACCATTGATTTGATGAGCTTGAAGGTGAAGAGGGTACAATTTCTTTATTATTATTTTGGCAGCAGTACTCTTGACTGGACACCTTGTTGGACTTTTTAGTGCCAAAGATTTTCCACTCCAATTATTATACTTACTGTTATCGTTTTCGATTCTTCCTCCCTAGCTATCACTACACTTTTCTTCAACTGTTATTTCACCAAATCCATACACATCACTGTATAAAAAACAATCTTTCTTTTTTTCTTTTCTGTTTTCCTTGGAGATAGTGAGTTATTGATTGAGATAGATCGATGGCGGCATACTTCCATGGAAACACAGAGATGCAAGGAAGCGCCGACGGCTTACAAACCCTCATTCTCATGAACCCACCCTACGTTGCCTACTCCGATTATAACCACCACCCCTCCAACTTCATATTCCTCAACTCCGGCTCCTCCGTCAGCCATTCTCAAATCCACGGCATCCCAACCCAAACCGCCGCCGATTCCTATCGAGGAGATGTGTCCGAGCTCTCCGGAGCCCTCCAGCTCACCAATAATGGACTCACCTTGAGCCTTTCCCAAAAGCAGGAGGAGGAAGTTAATATTGGGTTGTTGAGTTGTAAGTATTTGAAGGCAGCTCAGGCGCTTCTTGATGAAGTTGTTTACATTGGGAAAGAAGCCAAGAATGGCAGTCAATCAGCTAAAGAAGATAATGGACAGCACAACACTACTGCAGAACGAGGGGCTGGCCTCACTAAACAAGAAATTCAGATCAAGAAAGCCAAGCTTCTTAACATGCTTGACGAGGTAATTCATTTGCTCTCTCTACTACATATTATATATATATATATCTTTTTTTTATAAATTATTTTCTGCAAATTACTTAAATCAATGTATTCTATAGATATAATTGTAAAATACACAACAATTATTACCAACTCTTGAAAAAACAAGCACTCGTGTAGTTTTTGTTCGTATGTTTTGTTGAAACAGTAACTGCATTTGGTTTTGTATTAATTTATTTTCAATGGGCAACGAGCATACATAATAAAATACATTCAAGAAAAAGAGAGATTCTAGCGAATTAATTTAATTTTAAACTTGGTTTATATATGTAGGTAGAATCATATATGTGTGTAATGTTTTGTTGATATATATATATATATAGGTTGAGCAGAGGTACAAGCAGTACCAGCAGCAGATGCAGATGGTAATAACTTGGTTGGAACAAGCTGCCGGCGAGGGCTCTGCTAAAACATACACTGCCTTAGCTTTGCAAACAATCTCAAAACAGTTCCGGTGCCTCAAAGATGCAATATTAGCCCAAATTCGAAACATAGGCCAAGAAGAGAGTTTGGGAGGCAAAATGGAGGGGTCGAGGCTTAGAAACATCGGTAGCCAGCAGGGAATGATCCACAATGCATGGAGACCTCAAAGAGGCTTGCCGGAGCGCTCTGTCTCAGTCCTTCGCGCTTGGCTGTTGGAGAATTTCCTCCACCCGTAAGCTCTTTCAATTCAACTCCCTAGCTTCTTCACTCATCGATCATGATCTAGTTCTTGATTTTGAATCAATCATGTGCATGCAGATATCCCAAGGATGCGGACAAGATCATGCTTGCTAAGCAGACAGGGCTTACTAGGAGTCAGGTATACTGTCGGGAATCTCCTGATCACATGGAAACAGAGAATCTGGTTGTCTGAACGTAAATGTTGAAGATATATTATATGCTGCATGCTATTTCAGGTGTCCAACTGGTTCATCAACGCACGCGTTCGGCTGTGGAAGCCGATGGTGGAGGAGATGTACGCGGAAGAGTTGAAGGGGCAAGGATCAAAAATGGAAGCAACAGAGACAGAAATCAACAACAACAACCCTAGATC
Organism: Plectranthus barbatus; assembly: GCA_026898455.1. NCBI lineage: Eukaryota > Viridiplantae > Streptophyta > Magnoliopsida > Lamiales > Lamiaceae > Plectranthus > Plectranthus barbatus. Next base: position 4,107 of record JAPKLW010004476.1, read on the forward strand.
ATCAGAAGCAACGGCGAGGAGCATTAATGCAGGCACTGAATCAGTACCGGAAATGGAGAGCAGGAGTCCGAAGAAACTGTCAATGGATGTGGAGAACCAACACAACATAGCCATGGATTTCTTTGCATCGTGTCCGATTCAATTCCACCCGCCATATTCAGGAAATGCTGTTTCTCTCACATTAGGCCTCCAACACTGCGAAAACCTCGCCTGCCAACCAAACCATGCATCACATCTTCTCACTCCATAGGCCTGCATGACAACATAACCACCCAGCAGTTGTTGCCGGATTTTGTCGCTTCACCCAGGTTAGGTAATGCCAACAGAGAAAGATTTGTTGATTATACATTGAATGGAAGAAATCCATTTTCCATTAGAAATTTTATTCATTATATATATTATGTTGACTATGGGGAAAAATAAGTTACTGGTATAGAAAAATAATGAATTGTCGATTCCAACTATTTCATTCTCTCTTTGCACATGCATATCTCAATACAGAGGACCAGCCCATAGAGATTTATGGGTGAAAATAAACCCAAATTTTTAAATTTTTTCGAACAAACAGCTTTTAAGTTATAAATATCAATTTTCATTCGAATAAAATTAAAAACTTGTAACAATATCATTGTTTTTTTTTTCATATTATTTTATTATTATTGGCCCTAGGATATCCTACTCTAAGTCTCGGAATGAAGCCACTGCTCCTCGGGGGGACTAACAACTCCGCATTAGTATGATATTGTTCGCTTTGGGTCGAAGTCCTCATAATTTTGTTCTTGGGACACCACTTCCGAAAAGACCTCATACTAATGGAATTTGGTGGATTATTATATACAAGACACCATTCTTGTATACCACTAGTGTGGGACATGGGTTGCTACCCAACAATCTCCCCCTAAAGGCAATGACCCACATTCTCGTGGTTTCCGGTCGAGCCACCTGCATCGACAACCATTGAGGGTCTCCACATTTATTTTGGTCCCCACACCTGTCCGAAACCTCAGAATTAACCTGGCTCTGATACCACTGATAGGACCGAGACTCCCACATTAGTGTGATATTGTCCGTTTTGGACCGAACACAAGCCCTCACAGATTTGTTTTTGGCCATCTCCCAAAAACAATTATTTATGATTATAACTTACATTTTATAAACCCTACCTAATCAACACTTGCTCCTCGTCGCTCCACTCCAGAACCACCCAACCCTCACGCTGCCCTATCATGAGACCTTATCTCTGTCCTATCTGGCTGTCGCCCTCACGCCGGCTTTCCTTTGTCGCTTCAGACCCCTCCCTCACGCGTCACATCGCTTGCCCTTGCTCACCTTCAGTCTTGTCCAACCTGTTGCTTCACGCCCTCATTGCCTCGCTCACCCTCAGTCCCTCTCTCTCACGTGTCACGTCGGCCCATGCAGTAAGCCCTCACGCACTCGGCCTCGCTGCATCGCTTGCTCACCCTCAAACCCCACTCACGTCTGTTCACTTTTAATTTAGCATTTTTTTTGAAAAAATAAAATGTTGGAATTCTCTGTTAAAATCGAAAGTTTTGGGTTCGCAATTTTGCAGGTTTGATACGGTTTTTATTCCTGAACTATATACCATGAATGAACTATGACTACACATCAATCCGTCCATTTAATTAATTCAATGGGCGATTTTGTGAAATGTGACAATTAAATATTAATTTTTAATTAAATAAAGGGAGTTATTGGTATTGTACCATATATAATATTTAGTAGATTTATTTTTAATTGGAAAATTTCTATATTCATGCAATCATCAATATCTACCACATTTTTTTTATCATTTCTTTCTCATTCACATTACAATAATCAAATATTATTTATCATTAATTCAATATAATATTATTATTTTATTACAGTATATATAATATAATATAATATAATATAATATCATTGTTGAAACGTATCTTAGATTATATCATTAAATTATGCAAATAAGATTATTGTTCACTATATATAATATCATTATTTTATTACAGTATATTGTATTACGGTTTTATAAGATTCTTGTCATGTTAATAGATAATATTGTTTATCATTGCAATATAAGAGAATGATCATTTAACATATGAAACACAACAAATAAATTAAAATACACGGTTGAAATTGACAAAATTTAATATTTAATTAGTAAATACAACTTATCATTTAATTATTTATCAAGTATCATTGAATACACTATACATAAATCATTTAACGTATAAGAACGAATATTAATAAAAACACATACTAATATTAGGCAAAACACTAAAGTATTCATAATTGATAAACAAATCCCTGTCTACATGAAAATAGTAAATAAAATACTCTTAGGTTCAACATCATATGCAAAAGACTTAGTGAAACTAGTACTATTACACATCAGCCTTCATGTATTCACCAATGAACTGTTTCACATTCACATTTGTTATCTCTTTTTTCTGGCTTCAAATAATTCATCCCTTCTTTGAAGTTCTTTAAAGAACAATGGTTGTTATTTGACACCAACAATGCAATGCAATATTTAGCACGAAGATAACGATAGGCCCCCTAGTTGTGTTTTGGTATCCCTGCACTAAAAAAAAAAAGCATACATATATTTTACAATAAAAAAATAACAGGAAAAAGACAAAATAATGTAATACTACTGCTAAATAATGACATTGTTAGGGCGCTTTGTTACCAAGAGATTGCAGCCGTCAGAATTTTCACCGCCAAAATTTATTCGACGACTACCCAAAAATCACCGCCGTGAGAAAATTCACCCCCCATGTTTAAACGAAGAATACTTTGTGAAAAAAGGTCAAAGAGGTAGAGATGAATTAATGAGGAAAAATTTGGCAGGTCTGTCATTTAATTACTTTTGTGATCGTGTGTTTAAATTTTGGTAACCACCCCCACAAAATCTGCACACAAAATCTCCACTAAATTGAAGCAGGGACAATTTTTCCCAAAATACCCTTATAATGATATAAATTAAAAACTACAATGATCAACACTGAAATTTAATCTTGTCCATTAATTATAAAGATCAACGTATGATATACATTTTTAGTTCATTCACATATAGGGGTTATATATATATATATATAGAGGAGTAATCATATGTGAACCACCTCCTAGATGTGATATGAGAACTAATCCTATCCTTTAATTATTAATTATGGACGGTCCAGATTTGTTGGTTTATATAATTAGTTACTTATTTTATTAATTATTTAGGGTATTTTGAGTATTAAAGTTTAACATTATTTTCATGTCATAACAGTTTCCTTGATTTTCTCCCTGCATATTTTATCAAATCTTTATATTCCTTATTATAATATTTTCGAGTATTTCTTTCTTTTTTATTCATATCAATCTTTTTTATTCTAGTATAATTATATACGATATTTTTTTTTGAGAAGTCGAAATTTTTTTATTTTCGCAATAAGTCACGTTCTTTTATTTTCTCTTTGTATTATTGGTGTGCAGTTTGTTCTTCATTGACGTGATAGTAACAGTTTCTCGTCCGTTTTTTGTGTTATTCACATATTTCTTTCTATGTCTTCTGCAATTGACTCAATGGATAAATACGATGATGGTAAGTTTCGAATATTTTTTAATTTTTTTTTAAAAGCATCGATAATTTTGTTTTTTGTATTTAACCGGAGTTAGACATGAAGTATTCAATCATTGTGATTACTTTTTTGACGTTTCCGAGGTAGGTTATATATAATTTTGAGCAAATGCTTTTAATTAATGTTCGTTTGCAAGGTTTTTGTTTATGCATGGTATTTCGTGTTAAATTATAGTACAAAATATACAATAGTGTCGCTTGTAAATGTGCTATAATATAATATGTTAATTGCATATATTATTGCGGAAACTGTTATATACTCCCTCCGTCCCACCTCAATTGTCCCACTTTCCTTTTTCGTCTGTCCCACCTCAATTGTCCCATTACTTAAAAAGGCAACTTTTTCACACTCAACAATAAAATATTAATTCCACTCAACTTACTTTACACTCACACTCCTTGGTTATTGTGCCCAAAGTCACTGGGACAATTCAGCCGGGACGGAGGGAGTACGTTTTTTGTTTGTTATGTTTTACTTATCTTGATTATTGCAAATATTGTTTCGAAATATGCATAAAATAGTATGTAATACTACAAATATAGATAAATGAAATTGCAAAATATGTAATATTTTTTAAATACGCGTTTTTGTTAATATATATATATATATATATTTTTAATGGTGCAGTTGTCATTACCCCCGTATGTGAGGAGTCTTTGAAACCGCACAAGGGCAAAGCTTTTCGGAGTTTGGATGAAGGTGTTAATTTTTATAGAGAGTATGCTAAATTTGTTGGATTTGATATTCGTTTATCAAGTTCTAAGAAGGTGAAGGATCTTTTGACTTGGAGGTATGTAGTATGCAATCGCAAGGGTGATAAATTTGTTGCAGCTGATGCTGATATGGTAGACCTAGATTTGTCTAGTTCTAAGATTAGGCGGCGAGTTTCTTCTAGGTGTCGTTGTAACGCAAATGTAGTTTTCAAATATGTTGCATACTTAGGGTATGTTGTTCACTTGTTTGTTGAAGGCCATAATCACGAGATGGTTGATTTGTCACATCGAAATTTTATGAAAGTGAACCGCAATATTGATCTTGTTCATCAGAAGTTTATATTAGATTGTGCTGCTTCCAATATAGGACCAACTGCATCTTATAGACTTTTGAAGGAGTTAATGGGTGGTAATGATTTTGTGGGTTGCTCAGTTGTTGAAGTGCGTAATTTTTCCAGAGACATGAAGGCTTATGTTGAAAGGTGTGATGCTCAAATGTTACTAAATGATATGAAAAGAAAGAAAGAGCTCTGCGATGCATTTATATACCATTATGAAGTCGATGCTTAGGATAAATTATCAAGACTTTTTTGGTGTGATCCTATTTGTCGTAGGAATTTTCAGTTGTTTGGGCATTCTGTGGCGTTTGACACTACTTACTCGACAAACAAGTAAGTAAAAATATTTTATTTTATTCTTTCATGCATATTCATGTTAAAATATCAGGTTATAATTTTATTTGATTTTTGTTTTTATGTGCATATATATACATCATAAGTTGCATAAATATAATATTGAATATGCATATAATTTTCTTTTCGTCAACAAAAATTTCAGGTACTGTATGATCTTTGCCCCTTTTACTGGGAAAGACAACCACGGAAAACCAGTTACTTTTGCTGCAGGCTTGTTGTCAAAGGAAGATGCAGCTTCTTTTGTTTGGCTTTTTGAGAAATTTGTTGAGGCGATGGGTCACTGTCCTAATTTAATTATTACGGACCAGGATTTGGGAATGAAAGCTGTTGTTGAAAGGGTTTTGAATGGAACACGCCATAGATGGTGCATGTGGCACATAATGATTAAAGTTGCTTATAAGATTTCAAAAGAGTTGCGGGCAGATGAAAATTTCAAGAAGGAGCTAAATGCGTGTGTATGGTCAGAGCTGATTGAGGCGGATTACTTCGATGCATGTTGGGATGGAATAATGGATAGGTATGGTTTAATTGGTGATCCTTGGTTTACAGCTATGTTTGAAAATCGTAGTTTTTTGGTTCCTGCTTATTTTAGGGATTTTAAACTTAGTGGTTTGCTTCGGACTACATCAATTTCCGAGTGTGATAACAGCTTCTATAAGAGATATACGCGGTCGAGATCTAATTTGTTGGAATTTTGGATGCATTTCAATCATGCATTAGATGGTCAAAGGTACCAGAATGCTAAATTGAATTATTTAGATAAGTCATTTTTTCCATCATTGAGTACTGATCTAGAGATAGAGAAGCATGCTGCTCGAGTTTATTCTTCAAAATTTTTTCGAAGAGTTCTCCTAGAGATTAAAGATGCATTGAACAGAGTTGCACTTATTGAAAGAAAAGTTTGTGGTGGTAAGGATGTATGCAGCATAGTCGATGATCTGAATGACAGTTACGTTGTTGTGTACGATGAAGTTTTGTTGGAGTACACATGTTCTTGCAAGTTGTTCGAAAGGTTGGGCATATTGTGCTGTCATATATTTTTTGTTCTGAAGAATAAGTTTGTATATGCCATCCCAGAAAAGTATTTAATTGACAGATGGAAGAAGGTGCATTTGATTCAAAACAGCCAGCTTTTGGAATCTGAGAGTCTTGAGCATTTTGAGAATGTTGATCAAAATAAGAAGTTGACGAACCGAATCACTTCCTCTATGTATGGATGGTTGCAGAAGTTTGATGGTGATGTTAGTAAGCTATCGGATTTGCTTAGTGCTCTTGATGTAGCTGGAAAAAATATTTCAGGGGAAGATCAGTGTAACTCTGCAGGAGATAAGAACCATATGTTTCGGAATTTCTATGGTTCTGAGATTCCAGAGACTGTTGATGTTCACCCTCCTGATGTTGTTAAAACTAAAGGTAGTGGGAGCCGGTTCATTTCACGCAAGGAGAAAGCTGAAAGATTGTTGAAGAAACCTATGAGGTTATGTAGAAAATGCAAGCAGATGGGAAACCATGATTCACGAAACTGTGATAAAGTTAATGGTGCGGCGGGAAGGAATGGCGATTAGATTTTATTTTTACAAACACATATTTCTGTTTATTTCTTACATTTGTTGCTTTTAAATTGCTAAAACTTATGCACGATGTTGGTATTATTTGTTTTGGATTTTTGGAATAAATTTTTTGCTGGTGTAGTATATCTTTTTTTATGCAATATTTGTGATTATAATTTGCACTTTTGTATGTACTATTTTAATATTTGTATTTATTTTTGTTCTTAGTAATGCTCATGTTTATTATTTATATATTGTTGTTAGTTTTGTATTCATGCTATATTTTTATTCATTCATTGCATCTTTTTGTAAATAATTTTTAATGTGTAACCATCTTGTATTTATATTAAGTTAATTTCTTTTTATATTTGTTTTACATTAATCAATTCATCATGTTAACGATTTTATAATTTTTACAGTTTTTCGAAATTATATACATTAAGAATGATATTAAATATTACTTATTTTAACGCTGAATGAGTAGCTTAATTAGTTGTAGAATGAATGTGCAAATAATAATATAAATCATTGCATAGAAAGGCTTGAAAAACTGCTGTTTAATGTTCAATAGCCTAATTATGTACATTAATATGGATAACCACCATATATTAAAGAGTTCAGAAAACAAAAAACAAATATGTCACCAAAGCCATATGCATAAAAGGTATCAAGCTGTAAACATGAAAAACAGAAGTTTGAAATCTACTTAAGCAGTTAACGGTTAATTTTATCCAAATAGGAATCCATGTCGAACTCCTTTGCTTGCAATTCTTTCTGAAAAACCTTCCAGCTGCCTCACAAATTTGCTCGCCTATTTTGTTGCAGTCAACACCCAGTAGTTTGCGGCAAATGACCATCCTTTTCTGCTTCAAATCATTCTTGCTTGCATTATTTAGATCACAATCCCATTCATCTGCCTTTTGCCCCATGAATGTCTCCATGTGCAACATCGCATAAACACCACAATTAATTTTGTTTGTTGAAGTTCTCCACTTCATTTTCATTCTTTCAATTCTCGCGTTCCCCATAATCTCTCCTCTGTCCTTCGATTTTTTTTCATTCAAAAAATCAATAAAAAACTTCACCTGCAACATTAATATTTCACATTACATATTGATTATAATATAATAATTTTTATCTTTAAGTAGCTTTATTTAATGTACTTACCAGCCTGCTAGGTGTTTCTCCATACTTGACAGATATCTCTTGGTTGTCTTGCTGATTTGAATTGTCAATAAGATGAATCTTATATGACAAGAAATCGAAGCAGATTACATAGTAGTGGTGGTGTTGGCAGATTGGAATGAAAACATGTTGTTCAAATATTGCATAAATAGAATAAACTTACTACAAATATAGATGTTTATTTTTTCTAATTGCGTTTCAAAATTCATAGCCAGTTATGTTTTTAAATTATTTCCGAACATACAGAACAGTAGCAATAAAAGTTCTCAATTGTTGCATAAATAGTTATATAATTATGTTGTCCTCTTACTATTTATCATATTTGTGAATTGTTAATTACATATGCTCATAATATACATTATAGTTGCAATAATAGTATACAATATATACCAAACAATTTATATAACTATTCAATTCATAGACTATTTACAACATTCAAAATACCTCATATACATGCATAAAATATACAACAAAGTTGCAATAAATGGTTAATAGTTTTGTTTAATGAAACGGAATCATATTACACAGGAAAACATAAATCTCACACACAGTAGGATTTTATGCATATCCATCAAAATTCCACATATTTTTGCATATATAGATCTCTAATCAAGTAGTTCGTTTAATATTTATCCTATTATGAAATGCTAATTAATTCAAGAATATAGTAAATTTTGTAAAGAATATAGTTTTCTATCCTATAGTATATACTACAAAAAAGACAAAAAACTGCTATTAATTCACATATAAGATGCAAGTTATCACAATACATAGTTTAATTGTATACTAAGATTATAGTGTATAGATTACTAGTTCAACATCTCTGATGTCCACTTTGGGGTGATTCTTCAGCTCACGAGTGAGTCTGTTCAGAAGTTCATTGTCTGCCCTTTCATTTGTCCATCCGTCTGGTTGGCTCACAATTGTAAAACTCTGTAATTTATAATAAACATCAGAGTCCCGTCACTAGTGGCGTATAATGCGTGTATTAATTTTTAAAAGAAATATAATGTTCACCATTTATTACTTACGCATGGATATGTTGTGAAAAAAAATCTGGAAGGGGCTTCTGCATCCTTGAACTCTTCACACCAATTCAAATAAAAGCACCAACCATCGACAACCCCTGAATTCACGGTCTGGAGTGGTGCTAGTGTTTGTATTTCTTTCATGTTCACATTCCTTATTTCGTTTTCAAACACATTTGCACCACTGCAGACAAAAAATGTATTATTAAAGTTTTTTAAATCATTTAAAGTAGTATTTACAAAAGTTTAATTTTACATACCCATCCGTTTCCTTATCGTTGATGATCCAGTAAAATAGATTTCTCTGAGCGATCATTGTTCGCGTACTTGGCACCTTCTTCTTCACAACATATGGAGATACTAGCTTGCTGGATTTTTTCCTTTCGACTGCCTTTCGGGTTTGCATTTTCCTGCTTGTTTCGACTTCTTTCTGTTTTTATAATAAAACAAAATTTTGTATATCATTAGTGCAAAATATGTAATGCTTTTTCATGTTATAATTAAAACCTAATATTGCATCTTACGTTCACAGTCTTTGTTGGTCCCGGTTTTTCAGAGTATAATACGATACGCAGCAGAAATAAAGTTAATTGTTTTCTTGCACGCTACTTACACTCAGCTGACAACTGGCAACTGGTCAGCTGGTGCTGGTTACTAAGTACACAGCTGACAACTGGTGACTGGTCAGCTGGTGATTCAATACTTAGAATATTTAGCCAAGTTTGCACAATTATATCAGTTTCAGAACATACACCAGCACTTGAGTGCTGGGTTTTAAATCAGAATGTAATGCAGAAAACTGATAAATGACAAAAGGATTTATAGTGGTTCGATCAATCGATCTACGTCCACTCTCCAGTCGAAGCACTGGAAATTTCACTATGAGCAATCGGTTACAGGTTGCCTACGATCTATCTCTAGCTGGTGAATGCCTTGTCCACCAGTTCACTAGATCAACCGCTCCCGGTCCTGGTTTCCTCTTCAGCTCTCTTCTGCTGATGGAGTGCGAGCACGTCACTTCAACCTCCACAGCAATTTGGGTGTTTAGTTCTCCCAAGAACGTAAGTCCTTTTGCGGCAAGGTTCGCCCGTAATAACTCAAGTGCTAGAATGCACAGGAGCTGCTGTGAACTTCCTCGAAGAGAAAGAACACCAAATGAGATCTTTAACTTACAAGCTTAAAGCTTGAAGTCTCGTGTTTGATAAATCAACACACGGAAAGCCTTAGGAAAGGCCTCGAAAGTACTTTATGCACTCTTGCAATAACTTCAGTTCTTTCGGTGGTTGAGCAGATTCGTGGATTGTGGAATACGTGGAATCTCGGAATCTAATGAATCTGATCAAGAGTTTGAATGTTGGTGGTTGCGACGTATTTATAGCCGCAGGAGCCGATTCAAACTTTCTAGCCGTTTGGACACATCCGGAAAGTTGTCAGACCTCGGATGTCCTTCTGACGGCGGCAGGTATGTTTTTCCGGAAGGAACCATACCTTTGACCTCTTTATCTGACACAGATCTCTTTGTGTCAGAACGGCTCTATTAGTCAGTCCGAGGAATAAGACTGGCGTCTTGTGACTGATAGACTTTAAGTTATCCTTCCTTAAAGTCATCCTCTGTCAGTCGGTTCCTCAGAGAATCTTCTTCTTGTCTCTACTACGCGGGGAGAGAGAATCTGGAATTCTGCTGGTAACATCTGACTGGTAGATCATACTGGTGATCTTGTGCTGGCAGTCTCTGCTGGTGACTTGCCCTGGCATCATCAAAGTCTACCAAAAGTCTGGATGTTAACTCTTTTCAGAATCTCCCATGACTGGTGAAATCACTGCTGGTGAATAGTGTAAGAACACGTATTCTCCTGGTAAGGTTTGTCAGCCGCCTGCTGATGAACCCCTTCACAACTGGTGAACAGTAGCCAGTCATAAGCACTTCTCACCGCTGGTGAACAGTGTCAGCGCGAGTCTTTGTCAGCCGCCTGCTGATGGAACTTTTCCCAACTGGTGAACAGTAGCCAGTGGTAAGCGTTACTCATGCTGGTGAACAGTGTCAGCATGAGTCTTGATCAGCTGCGACTTACAACTTAATAGATCTAAACAGGACTTTACATTTAAGACCAGATCTATGTAGAGACGACTGACGCTGGTAGGACTTAGGATTTGATCCACCAAAACTATAATCTAAACAAGTAGGCTACTGGGAAAGGAAACCTTAGGCAGATTTCCCAACAATTTCCCCCTTTTTGGTGCGATCAAAGCCTAACCAGCGAGCACTCAGCTGATGAGGAAAGTTACAAAGGATTTCAGGGTTTTATAAGTGAAACCTATCAGATCTAAACCCATGAAATTACTTCCTCAACATCATCTCTAACTAAAAGAAATCTTCCCCCTCAACCAAGGAAAGATATTGCTCGTTTAAATATGGAAATTAAGATCAGAGCTAATAAGCATGTAAATAAATTTAACATGCAAGATGAGTGCTGGTGCTGATTACACTGGAAGTGTAAATTCAGCTGGTAAGTAAAAACTTAGACAATTGTTGGACAATAAGAGATTGTCATCAACTTGTCAGTTAGCATTCCATTAGAGATTTAGCAATTACATGTACAATGAATGATAACTGACTAGTCTAACAGATTTACTTACAAAAACATAGAGAGAGTAGACTATGGCTTGGAAGATGATCCTGGTGTCTGAGTCCGAGCACTTGTGATGGACCTCAGGATCGCAGTAAGTTCGGCCATTTCTTGATCTCTCTTCCGCCTTTCTTCAGCAGCAATTCGCCTTTCTTCAGCTGCAAGGCGCCTTTCCTCCTCAACGATTCTGGCCCTGTTCTCTTCAGCCAGTGCTCGCGCACTTTCCCCCTCTTGGATCCGCGCCAAAAAGGTGGCAACACCGGCGGTGACGGACTCCATTTGCTGCGTTACATCAGCTTGGAATGTGGCGAAGCGTTGATCCATCCTGGAGTCGATATAAGCAAGAAGTTGCGCAGGAGGATGAATTTCAGAGATTGGTTGCGCTGATACTTCCATGGAAGAGGAAGGCACATCAGGTGCGGAAGGAGCCGTTGCTGGTTCAGATTCAGCTGAAACCTGCGCTGGGGCGGGCTCCTCTGCGGGCACCTCGGTTGCTGCTGGCTCCTCCGCGCGCACCTCGGCTGGTGCTGGCGGGCCTTGTTCAAAAGTCGGTGGGGCTGTGAAATCCACCAGCTGCCAGTCCTCATGATAAGGGACAAGATCTCCCATAACCATAGGAACAGATGGGACGGCAGTGGTCAGCCACCAACCTCTGGATGGATCCTCCTCCACAATGTGGTCTACCAGCAGAGCGCTGGCAGCCATATCAAAAAGAATAGCAAAATATGGAGGGATCCGGGGGAGAGCGGTGAGGACCTTCAAGCGGCGGAGCGCGTAGATCAGCTGGTACCCTCTGCTGGTGCATCGGAACTGGAGGAATGGCAACTTGACCATTTTGGGCCTAGGGAGGCCGAAAGTCCCAGTCAGCTGTCTGAATTCAGCAATTTTCCTCAACCGGCGCCTGATTCGCCTGTTCGACAGCTGCTGATGGCTTTCAGGATCAGAATCCATGAATGCATTCGCCCACGCCTCCTCTGATCTCCAGTAACCAAGCCCTAGCCTGGCATACAGAACAGCGCGCTTCTCTACGGTCAGCTGGCGCTGGCACAGGTCGAAGATTCTCCACCTCCGGAACTCCAAAAATAGTTCCGGATTCACCCTCCACAGTCCTCGGTAGCTGGTTATCATCTCGTCATTGACGGCATTCTCCACCTCCGTCGTAATGTTTTCAGCATACTCATAGAGAGTGGAATTGAAGTACTCCATCGGCTGCAGGGGCAGACACCAGTCAAAGATCCTCGAAGCGTATACCGACTGGTGGGGGAGTCCGCTGATGGGGATGATATTGAATGTTGATGGCTCAGGCACTCGTGAATTTTGAAACGCCATTGCCCCGCGGTGCTCCCACCGATGTACCCCTGTTGCTTGCGACTGGAAGGTATCTTCATCAATCAGCTGATGCTCTTGGATACAGAGCAAGTATTGCCTCCTCTCTGCGCGCACATGACGTGTTGGCGCTGGCGAGGATGCTGCTGGTCGCCCAGAAGATGATGCTTCTGACGATTGTGGGCGACTGGCAGGATGACGAGCCACGTCTTCAAAATTAGGGAATAGATCCCTGGGCTCCATCCTCTGCACCATGGAGTGATGTATCACCTCCTCAGCTGAAGCAGCTGGTTCCTCGGCCCTTGGCTTCTCTGCATCATCTGAGAAACTCGCCAGTTTTTCCGGGGTGGTTGATCTGTGTGTAATTTGCATGTTTTTAGGGATGAGAATCGAAGGAATTACGAGGATTTAATGCACAAATCACACACATATCTCTTCTTTTCTTGATTTTCCTTCACTTGGTGCGTGGGAGTTGTTTTATGTGTACAGGATGTGAAAAAAGATGGAAAAATGCAATTTTTGAGCTAAAAAAGAAAGCTTGGGCCGTGCCAAATTCCGTTCCGGAGGGTTGGATTCCGTTCTGGATCAAAAAGTCGAAGAAAAGAGCTAAGGATGGGAAAAAGTCGAACCGAATTCCGTTCCGGACCGCATGATCCCGCTCGGGACCACCAGTCCCGCTCGCAACCACTGCTCGGGACCGCACGTCCCGCTCGCAACAGCCGCTCGCGACCGCCGCTCGGAACCGAGCACTTAGGCTCGGGATACGTCAACTGGGCGTAAAAATTGGAGGACATTCGAACTGAATCCCGAACGGGACGATCTGATCCCGTTCGGAACAGGGTCGGACCTATGGGTCCGGACCCCCGATCCATCCCGTTCGGGATGATCATTTTGCCTTGGTCCATCCCGTTCGGGATGGACGTGACTGGGCCGCGCGTTTGAAGGCTATAAAAGGCAGACGAAGGCCACAATGCAAGGGTTCGAATTTTGGAAACCCTAAGGAGAGTTTATACACGATTTCTGAGAGAAAAACACTTCCCAAGGTCTGATTTTGAAGGTGGATGCAAGGATTGAAGCTTGAAGTTGAAGATTCAACATTATTCTACTAAGCTTTTCTCTTCTCTTCCTCTATCATGTCTTACTTTGGAATTGTGAGAATTTGTGTTGCAATTATGAGTGACTAAACTCATTGTTGAAGGATTAGGATGTGATTGGGATTGTTTTGGATATTGTTTGGATTATTTATTTTGATTTCATGGAATTGAATATTATTGTGGATGAATTTGTGTTCCTTTCATGTTTGATCACCATGTGTTGGAAAGAATGCCTCTATGAATCAACTCAATAGGTTTTTACATTAGAGGGGATTGCAATAATATTTGGGTGTTTATTTACTTAGAAATAGGTGAATCAATGCTTAGGTCAATATGTTCATGAACTTTTGGGAGTTGATTTGAATTAACAAACCTAGACTTAGGTTGAAATTTGGATTAATCCACGGCTTAGCACCGGTACTAAGGGCTTAGCTATATTAGATGAACTGATCCATTCCAGCTATTGAATAGGCTTAGATGAGTCATATTTCCAAACATATCCAATACGTACCCCAATCCATCCGAAATCCCTCAACGTTCTCTACTTATATTTTCTTAATCAGAATAAGTTTACTTACTTTTTATTTACATTTTAATGCTTGTCGGTTATTAAATAATCATATTCAAAACCATCGTATCATGTCTAGATATTAGGTTTAAAAAATCATACTTTTACTTAAACAACGGGCGAATTGAGTCTTTGTGTTCGATAATTTTTACTTGATAAAAATACTGCAATCAAGTTTTGGCGCCGTTGCCGGGGACTCAAATTGTAGGTCGTTGTTTGATATTAGGAGATTTAGCGACTTGGTAGTTTAGACTTATTTATATATATTTATACAGTACTAAATTATTGTTCTTGTGAGTGCAGGTCGTGCATGATTACAAGAGCTAAAGCGAAGAAACTACAGGAACAAGAGAAAGTCATTGTAGAGAAAGAAGACATGGCTAAAGGAGACCATATAATCAGCCAGAAAGAAGAGGGCCTAGCTCAAGGGAAGAAGAACTTGAGAAGAGATTTGACAGATATGAAAGCCTGATGGCGGAAATGCAGAACCAAATCTCTACTATCGCTAAACATGTTAGCGGAAGCCATAAGCAAGGGCAGTTTCCGAGCGACACTGAGTCAGCCCCTAAAAAGAACTGCAGTGCCATTACCACCCGAAGTGGTAAAGCTTATGACGGGCCGAGTCTTCCCACAGAGACTGAAGAGGAACGAGCCGAGCAAGGGCCTGAAGAGGAAGATGTGGAACCTGAAGTGACTCCTCAGTTAGTCAAAACACAAGAGGGGAGCACTACGGGGGAAGCAGTCAAAAGTAACAACATTCCTTTCCCTCAAAGACTGGCAAAGAAAAATTTGAGCAAACGTTTCAGCCGGTTCCTTGAGCATCTGAAGAAAGTGCAGATAAATTTGCCACTCCTGGAAGTACTGCAGGAAATTCTGGGATATGCTAAATTCCTGAAGGAATCAGTCACACAGAGAAAGAGATTCGGAGAATTCGAGACTGTGAATTTATTCGAAGAATGCAGTGCAGTGATACAGAAGAAGATGCCTATTAAGAGGCAAGATCCGGGGAGTTTCACTATTCCCTGTGTCATAGGTGGACTGGAGATTGGACAAGCACTCTGCGATTCCGGAGCAAGCATCAATTTGATGCCTCTCACTATTTTCAACAGGCTGCAGATTGGAGAAATCAAGCCTACAACTATTACTCTCCAGATGGCTGATCGTTCACTGTCGCGGCCAAAGGGGATAGTAGAAGATGTCCTAGTGCAAGTGAAGGAATTTATTTTTCCCGCGGACTTTGTAGTGCTGGACATGGAGGAAGACAAGAATGTGCCTTTGATCCTGGGACGGCCATTCTTGCACACTGGAGGAGCTTTGATTGATGTGAGGGATGGAGAACTCACGTTCCGGTTTAATGACCAGAGGGTAACTTTTTCGATTGCAGATGCCGTGAAAAAGCACGAAGACAGGTATGATGAGTGCAACAACATTGAGGTATTATCTCTCCCTTATTTAATTAATGATGACAAGAAAGATGCATTAGAGGAAGTAATTCATGATTCTTTACACGCTAACCTTGATTTTGAGGAATTGTATGAAGCTTGTGATGAGTTGTTAGAGATGGTGAAGGCATTGGAAGAGGCGCCTGAAGTGAGGCCCAAGCAGGATGTAAAATTCCTGGAACTGAGAACTAAGGAAGAGGAGATGGAAGCAAAGCTGAAGAAAGAACAGAGAAAATGGAGGCTCCAATTGTAGAACTCAAGGAGCTGCCCGACACATTGAGATATGTCTTCCTAGGGGAGAAGGAGACGTACCCAGTCATAGTGAATTCCGCATTATCAGAAACGGAGGTGGAAAAGCTGAAGAGAGTACTAAGGATGCATAAGGCTGCAATAGGGTGGCAGGTTTCCGACATAAGGGGGATCAGCCCGTCTATTGTGATGCACAAGATTATCTTGGAGGAAGGAAGCAAGCCAAAAAGACAACCGCAAAGGAGACTGAATCCGAAGATGCAAGAGGTTGTGAAGAAGGAGGTGCTGAAGCTGTTGGACAACAATATCATCTATGCGCCGAGCGATAGTGAGTGGGTGAGCCCAACTCACATGGTTCCGAAGAAAGGAGGATTCGAGAAAGTTGTCAAGCCAGGAGGAGAAGAAGTCATCGAGAGACCGACCACTGGATGGCGTTTCTGCATCGACTACAGGGCATTAAATGAGGCAACACGTAAGGATCACTTTCCTTTACCTTTTATTGATCAGATGCTTGACCGTCTTGCAGGGAAGTCACACTACTGTTTTTTGGATGGCTACTCTGGATACAATCAAATTGTGGTGGCACCTGAAGACCAACACAAGACTGCTTTCACTTGCCCCTACGGGATTTTCGCATACAGAAGGATGCCTTTCGGACTGTGCAATGCACCCGCGACTTTTCAAAGGTGTATGATGTCCATCTTTCATGGTTTAATAGAAAATATTATGGAAGTCTTTATGGACGATTTTTCTGTGGTTGGTTTGTCTTTTGATGATTGCCTGAATAACCTGAAAACTGTGTTGCAAAGATGCGAAGAGACTAACCTAGTGTTGAATTGGGAAAAATGTCATTTTATGGTTAGAGAAGGAATAGTTCTAGGACATAAGGTGTCTAGTAGGGGGATAGAAGTGGATAAAGCTAAGATTGTGGCCATTGAACAGCTTCCCATACCTAAAACTGTAAAAGGAGTTAGGAGTTTTCTTGGGCATGCAGGTTTTTATAGGAGGTTCATTCAAGATTTTTCAAAAATAACTAGACCTCTATGTAGTTTATTAGAAAAAGATGCTGCGTTTGAATTCACGGATGAATGTGTGCAGGCTTTTGAGAGATTGAAAAAGGCCTTGATATCGGCTCCTGTATTGGTAACTCCGGATTGGGAGGAAGACTTTACTCTGATGTGTGATGCTAGTGATTCTGCTGTAGGTGTGGCTTTAGGTCAAGTAAGAGATAAAATTTTTAGAGTCATTGCCTATGCTAGCAAAACATTGAATCCTGCCCAATTGAATTATACTGTGACTGAAAAGGAGTTGCTTGCAGTTGTATATGCTTATGATAAATTCCGTCCCTACTTGATAGGAGCTAAATCTGTAGTGTATACTGATCATGCAGCTATTAGGTATTTATTTGCGAAAACTGATTCAAAACCTAGGCTGTTGAGATGGATTCTATTACTGCAGGAATTTGACATGGAGATTAGAGATAAAAAGGGGTGTGAAAATGTTATTGCTGATCACTTATCTAGGCTAGAGAATCCTGTAGAAGGTGATAATCAGGATAGTTTAATTAAGGAAGATTTTCCAGATGAGACGATTATGGCTGTGACTACTACTACTGCTATTCCGTGGTACGCGGATATTTGTAATTTTCTGGTTGCAGGTATTCTACCTCCGGACGCACAGCCTTATCAAAAGAAGAAGTTCCTTAAGGAGTCGAAGTACTACTATTGGGAAGAGCCGTACCTGTTCCGCAGGTGTGCTGACGGCATCATCCGCAGATGTGTACATCAGAGCGAGTGGAGAAAAATCATGGAGGATTGTCACCACTCGGTAAGTGGAGGACATTTTGGTGCCAACCGAACTGCGCATAAGGTACTTGCTTGTGGTTTTTATTGGCCATCGATTTTTAAGGATTGCATTGCGCTGGTTAGAGAGTGTGATAGATGTCAAAAGATGGGAACTATAACTCGTAGAGATGAGATGCCTCAGAAAATCTTTATTGAAGTCGACATATTTGATGTGTGGGGAATAGATTTCATGGGTCCGTTTCCGTCTTCGTATGGGTTTAGATATATTCTACTTGCTGTGGACTATGTGTCTCGATGGGTCGAGGCCATACCCACTGTTACTAATGATTCGCAAGTGGTACTAAAGTTTTTGCAGGGATTAGTTGCGAGATTCGGCATTCCTAGAGCCTTGGTAAACGATGGGGGCAGTCACTTCTGCAATAAACTCATGGATAAACTTCTGGCAAGGTATGGGGTGCGACAACGAGTTACTACGGCGTATCACCCGCAAGCCAACGGGCAAGCTGAGTTGGCTAACCGGGAGATAAAGCAAGTGTTGGAGAAGACAGTGGTAAGCCGGAAGGACTGGAGTAAGCGATTAAACGATGCGTTGTGGGCTTACCGTACAGCATTCAAGACACCCATCGGCATGTCTCCCTATCAACTTGTCTATGGAAAATCATGCCACCTTCCAGTCGAAGTGGAACACAAGGCATTCTGGGCGATTAAGAAGCTAAATCTGGATTTTCTGAAGGCGCAAGGAGAAAGAGTACAGAAGTTGAATGAACTCGAAGAATGGAGACATGAGGCATACGAGAGTACGAAATTGTGCAAGGAGCGCGCCAAGAGGTTCCATGACCGTCAAATCAGAGTTAAGGAATTCTACAAAGGTGACCTCGTTCTTTACTTTAATTCTCGGTTGAAGTTATTTCCCGGAAAATTTCGCTCTCGTTGGACAGGTCCGTACAAGGTGCATGAGGTATTTGAAAACGGAACCTTGAACTTAGAGACTAAAGATGGACACGTCTTCAAGGTAAATGGGCACCAAGTTAAACGATTTCATACGTCCGATGCTACTGGGACGGTATATGAAATTTTGATCGTCTAACGGTAAGTGGGTAAGTCGTCGAGCTTCCGACGTTAAATAGTAGCGCTTCTTGGGAGGCAACCCAAGTGTTTTTCGTTATTTGATAGATTTAGGATTGAACTTTCGTTTTGTTTGATTTTGTTAGCATTGCATTGTACCAAGGGGACACCTAACTTGGTAGGAATTGATTAGATTGCTGCAGGGGTTTAAATTTCGAATTTTTGATAAAAAGTAAGAGGAAAGCCGTGTTAAATCCCGAGCGGAATCATCTAATTCCGTTCGGGATGTATTTCGGCCAAGAAAAATAAATTTCACCGTAGCATATTCCGAGCGGGAGCGCAAGCATCCCGTTCGGAACGCCTGTCCCGAGAGGGCTCCCGTTCGGGACACCCGTCGCGAGCGCCATGCCGCGCGGGATCAAATTATTTGGGAAATTTCGAAAAGCCGTAGCGAATTCCGAACGGGATCGCCTGGCCATTCCGTTCGGAACCGACCGGCCCATTGCTGCTCGGCCGGTCCCGAGCGCCCATCCCGTACGGGATAGGGCTTTCTGGGCTCGGAATCCATCGCGTCCTATAAATAGGGGGCGCGCGGAACTCAATTTCTAACACACAAATTTACCTCCCGAACGGCTCTTTTCATATTTTCCGACTTCTCTTCACTTTTTCCGGCAATCTAAGGTATGTTCTTCCCCTTTTATCATGTTATTTACGGTTTTTATGCATTTACCACTTGATTTAGCCTAGTTTATTATGAATTTTGTGAAAATTGGGGGGAAGTGGGTGATGCATGCCATGTGTTCGATGAATTGTCTGAACGAAATTTGCTTGATGAGATGCATGTGTAGTGCAATATTATTGAAGTTCCCTTCGATTATGAACGTTATGTGCAAGGAATTCATGAAAACTAGGGTTGTTGGTTCTTTTTGCTATATGATGAAATTAGGGCTTTAAATGGGGGAAATTATGAGTTGTTTATCTGTGACGTGTTTGACATGATTAATCAAATCTATGGCTAAGATTATGGGTTTAGTGCATGACGATGGGATATTGTGAAGTAATTGTGATATTATTTTTGTAGTGAGAATGGCACCAAGACGCCCAACCGGGTTCACAGACACGGAGTACAACAACTTCAAAGATCTCCGGAAGTGCGTGGTCCATGGATCAAAGTACCCCTGCCCTGAAACAATGGAGGCACTGGGCATCAAGGAAGATGTGGAGACACTGTTGACGAATGTGGGATGGTCCGCTCTACTGGAACAGCGATGGCCATCAATGGAGGAACAGACGAAAGAATTCCTCGCCTCCGCGTCTGTGCGGAGGGGCTACGGAGGCCACCCAACGTTCCTCACATTTAAAATGGGGGGCCGGAGCTACACTTTGGAGAGAAAGGAACTGGATGTAATCTATGGCTGCGACGAAGATGCTCACTTCGCCCCCTCTGAGTTTGACGCCGCGGATTTCTGGCGGATGATAACGGGGGAGACGGCGCACGACACATTGAAGATGAAGCAGGCTAAGGCATCTCTAATCCGGAATCCAGTGCTCCGGTATATTCACAAGGTAGTGGCGAATACGGTGTCAGGCCGCCACGAGAGCAACAACATCATCCAGTCTGAGTTGCACCTGCTCTACTTCATCCTAGCCGGGACACCCTTCTCCATGGCGGCTGTCGCCATGGACAACTGGAGCCGCCCTCCCACCCGCACCAACATTTATTGTGGAGGGCTCATCACGCCGGTACTGGATCACTTCGGCATTCCCCGGACGGGGACGACGATCCCAGCTGCCACTCTGGATATGCCGGCCTTGGTTTTGGCCAAGTACATGTCTGTCCGGGAGGATTACCGCCTATACAAGGTGGTGGGTGAGGCGTGGATCAGCCTGCCCAACCGACAGCTCACCTCCCTTTTGGTCCCGGATCCTGCTGCTAACTTATTGATGGAGTCCCCGGAGCACAGAGCTCGATGGAAACGGAGAGGGGCCGATGGTTATGTCCGTGATTATGAGGGGGCCCAGCCCGTACACGGAGGCGGAGATGGTGCCTCCGACGAGGAGGAAGAGGAGCAGCGACCGATCAGAGAGGCTGGAGCGTCCTCATCTGGAGGACGACAGACGTGGCAGCAGGAGATGATGCAGACTATGCAGGGCATGTCTGACGTGATGGCGGGTCTTGATCGGCGGATGGCCGGACTGACGACCGATGTTGCTGGCATTCGTGCGGACATGGGGACCCAGCACGACTGGATGCGAGAGCAGTTCACGGGCGTGAACTCTCGAGTTGCTGCTGTCGAGAGGGAGATTCAAGAGCTGATTAACAAGTTCCCCTCATATTACCAGCGCCGCCGACTGAACCAGGATGCACCAGAGGGACATCCGCAGTGATTGCCGTCCTGACCGTCTTTTCAAACTTAGTTTTTCAAACTAAGTTTGGGGGGTGGGACGACGGACGCCAATCCCTCTCGTTATTCTATCTGATGGTGGTGTATTTCTGATTCGTACTGTTACTATTTTCTGAACTTATTTCTGCTGAATTCTGTTACTTTTGGTATTCTATTCGTATGTCGGGATATTCTAGGCTAGCAACTGTTAATTCGATATGGTTGTAAGTATATTCTCTATTTGCCTATGAAGAGGCTATTGCTCGTAATCTTTTGGTGCTGCTATGGTGTATGATGACAGGTGGCTGAACGAAAATCAAACGAAACCATGCCAAATTTTTGCGGGAACAATTGCATTTGATAATATTGGAAAAGAATGGTACACGTTTCTTGATCTAACTCTTACAATGTGATTTGAAATTGCGTGTGCTGTAATTGAGGGAATTAATTTGTGATACTTGAACTTGCGGGAGAACTTATGACGAAGCATGACTGGATCGAATAGCTTGAGCTAATGATAGGGCGGAATAACTCGAGATAAATGCATGCTATCTGTTGAACAAATTTGACATTTGATTTCATGTTACATTAATGCGTAGAACTCTATTCAATTTCTACCTGTGAGATTTGAGCCTATTTGTTTGAGAGAGGCAAGGCACAAGGGAAGTGAGTAGAGTCTGTCGATGCCACTAAGTTTAACGTGTATGTTGATTTGGAAAATGATTCTAGGCCATTCTTTCTTAGTACCTACCTGTGATTGTGGAGTATAAGGTGGAAAAATAATTATCCTAGCCCTTGTTTTGGAGCCACTTTGAGCCGTGAATTCTTTCGTGATTTATTTAGGAACTGTTGTGGGTTGGGAGAAAATGAAACAAAAAAAAAAAAAAAAAAAAAAAAAGAGAGAAAGGAATGTGTGGAGAATTGTATGAAAACATGAGGTTGAAAAGAGAAAGAAAAAGAATGAGGACAGAAAAGAATGCGTGTGTCCTAGCAAACATGAATATTTATACGAGAAAAATGAAAATATGTTGAACGTTGGTGAATGTGAAGGAAGTGTGTATTGAAATAATGAAGTTCGTTGGTTGAGATGTGGAATGAGAAAAGGGGTTTGGTGGAATGAGTCACTTTAGCCTAAAATGCCCTACCTTTTAGTCAGCCTCATTACAACTTGATAAAGTCCTGTTTGATTCTAGAGAAACATATTAATGTGAACGAACGTGGCAGAGATGAACGATATGAATGGAACTTGTGTGCTTGTGCTGAGTGAAACATATTACCTACTTGATTGAGAGTGAGTGTTATTCCATACATTATCACATGCCGGAAAGGTGAGTTCTTCGCATTAATTCAAACATGGGAGATAATGGAAAATTTGTGAGATTGAGGTATGTTTTTGTTAAGAGTGGTGAGCTGTGAAGCAACTTTCAAGCAAATGAAAATCTAGTTTTTGTTTTTGATTGAGGACAATCAAGGGTTCAAGTTTGGGGGGTTTGATCTGTGTGTAATTTGCATGTTTTTAGGGATGAGAATCGAAGGAA